>WHPZ01585632.1:0-29653 GCA_016617965.1 Macrosiphum rosae
TTTTTTTTCTTGTCCACCAACGCGTAGATTACACATTTTTAAATCGTTTACTTGAACATTATTTTCTACGCTGTTGTGATGTTACATTTTAAAGGACTAAAAAACTTTCTTCCGCGTATCTGAGAGAGTATAATATTGTGTGTAGTGAGTATTATTGTATGTAGAGATTACACTTTACGTATAGGTAATAATATCTGACGTGTCCATTGGTGAAATCTATTGTTGAGAGCTTGTAATTTCACAATTTCGATAAAAAAAAAAAACAAGAAAAAAACTACATCAACAATAAATGCTCCTACCCGATATAATATAATATATTTATATTATTATTATATTATACGTGTTGATTTATAACGAGAAAAATTACGTAGATTAGAGAAATCGTATACAACCTAACCGTAGGGTACGAGCTCGTCGAGAAACAAATACACAAATTAAATAGGTACTATTATGATTTAATATCAGCACACTGATTTATATGCAGATATCGGATAACGCGTTTCCTTTTCGAAGCGAATCACTGCATTTTATTAAGTTATAATCAAGTCCTGAGCGCGAGAAAAATGACACATTGAACTCGATTGCGATCAAATTTTGGTTTGGTGATATATATAAGACATAACACGCGTGTGGTGTGTAGTTGTGTACATTCTTTAGTTTGGGACAAAGTAATTCTGAATATAATCAATATATATATATTATGTATATACATTATTCTTATTTTTATTATTATTATTACGAGACCGGGCGTTTCGTTCAATTGTCTCGAATGAATAACAGCGGAGGCATCCAATTGACTGTAGCACTACAAATGCCGTCGTCGGCGGCGGGTGATGACGGAGATACATCGTCGTCGTGGTCGCCCCGTCGTCGTAATTACAATAATATGTGTAGTTTCTAAAAAACAAAAAAAAATCGTGTCGTATGAATATAATATATATATACACACATAATATCGAAATGTAAGGACCTCGCCCAATTATTATGAGACTGCTGCTCTCGCCACACACGAAAAAAAAAAAAAAGAGTGTTGTGTACATTCCATAATACTCCGTGTTGTAGCGCTATAATAATATTATTTTAGGCGGCGTTCTCGTGTCTGCTCGTTTATCTAATATTCGTTGATAACCAGGAAGAGAGTAGCAACAACAGCTCACTATAATAGTAGTAGTAGGTGGTAGTAGTAGTAGTAGTAGTAGGTAGTAGTTGTTACTTGTTGTATAGTAGTAATAGTGTAATAGTAGTAGTACTACTAAGTAGTAGTGCCGATGGGTCACGACCTTATTGTTAACTGGTTAGCACAATAATACTATACGTATTATAATATGATGTCGGTATGCATTGTTTTTTGTGGGCAACAACATGCCATATCGTTCATTTATAATAATAATATACGCTATATAGATGTGTGTATGCCCTTAGATATTTTAAATTATTTATTTATATTGGAATAATCTTATAATATGTTATACGAAACACTTTTTGTCGTCTCTGAAATTCTTTTGAAACATTATAATATGATATTCCGTAGGCGCTCAAGGACATTTTTCGAGGGGCGCAAGCTTCAAATATATCTATGCATGAAAAAGATTTTTGTGTGTCTCGTGCCTGATTTTAAAAAAAATCTGGAGAGAATGCTCCTCCGCCACCTCTGGGCGTCTGAATATTATATATTGAACGTATATGAACTAAAAATAAATCAATAAAATATATAAATCATTGATGATAATAATATTATAATAAATTATAAATTGTACACAATGTTGTTCGTTTAACACTGCCTTATTTATGATGTTTGTACTATTTTATAGAAGTAGTTGGGCAGTAGTTTTAATCAAATCATATTTTACACAACTAACAACAAAAAATTAACCATAATATTTAATACAAATTATTGAATTCTCGTATCTATACCGTATAATATAAAAATATATAACATTGATTAGGTACCACTTATAAATAAAAACAAAATAATCGCAATATAGGTAAATTAGGTACGTTTAAAATTAAGGATATTAGGTATATTAATATAACACTGGTACAGCAATATTACTATTATTTTACTGACCTTTTGAAGATCGATAAACCAATTAATAAATTACGTAGGTGTATAAATCAAGTTGATTTGAACTATACCTATACGATTATTGTGCGAACAATGTTATCATACGCATTTCGCTGATTCGGCTTAGTTGGTATTTACCATAATATTTGGTAAGTTAAATACTTCAAAAATCAAAATGAGTTTATCTTTATTTGGTCAAACCTTCCACAATATTGTTGTAAACATAATTATTAATGCGTAATTTGATATAACTATATTTTATTCTTAAATTAATGTTTTATTTATAATTAATTAGTATTCGAAATTCATTCTTAATGATAAAATAATCTATAAATATTTAAAAATGTTAAACTGTATTGAAGTATAAAATTTGAAATATTTGGCGGGAAACCCGAATTGCAATAATATATTTATATATTAGTACCTATATTCACATAATGCAACTTTTATTTTTGAAAAATTTCGTTCTGGACTCGATAAAAATTATTTTCAAATATTGACGTATATGTTTTATTTTCAAATTAATATAAAAAAAATTTCTGCTGAGCTTATAAACTTTACATTCGCAGCGCACGTGGTGTCGTAGTGATCACAGATATACATAATATTACCTATAGAGTGTGAGAGTAACTGACCTGGACCGTTATTGCTAGGTAGCAATGGGGATGACCGCTATATGTTTGCAAATGTCCTTGGCCATAACTTTGCGTTTTGAGGATTAAACACGATTTCAAAAAGTAGTAAAATATAGTTTTATTTATATTTCTGCGCGGGCAATCGACTGATAATTTTCTCTCTGTTTTCGATCACCTGCGTGAACTGTGTTGATACCTACACTTATTTATAATATTTTATGGTAGTTATAAACTAATAAAATAATAATAATTATAAAGTATTTATTTTTGTTTATAAATATATATTTTTATTTATGTCTTAATAAATATGGTATATTATAACACATGCAGCTGCTATTATCTCGTTATACTATAATCTTAAATAAATTCGATAATCGCATCCTTTTAACAGAATTATATTAATATACTATATTATTCTTTGTCATCACTCGTTTAATACATTATTATTATATTATATATACACAATACACACACACATATATATATATATAAGAGAGATATACCAGCTATATAATGCGATCGGGTTGACGGGTTCAATTAACCATTTCGTTTTGTTACTCTGATTGAATGGAGAAAATCCATTTGGAGTTTGTGCAAAAAAAAAACCGTAAAAACCAGTTTATTGGATTTGTATTTTATTCCATACGTTATTTTTCTTGTACGCCACCGTCTTCCTGTATAACAAAACCTAAAACCTGTTATTACTGTATACATTTTTTTACTTATATTTTTTTTTTTTTATAATCGGTCGGTCGGTTTATTCAAATCGAACCGGTCGCGGTCGTCGCTTTTTCGTATATGCATCACACAAAACTATAACGTGACCATTATGCCCTTAAATTACAGGCACGGGGTTTAATTGTGTCTCGCTTACAAATTAAAAAAAAATATAATATTATGTATGTATAAAATAATAAAAAATAAACACCGAAAATTTATCCACGACGTATATATATATAGTAAATAAATCAAATGTGTACCGGCGGCATGTACAGTGTACACCGCAGACCACCGCAGAGAGTTTTAACGACTAAATTAGGTATGTACATGTAATATGCATTTAACTAAATGTGTTTGGTTTTCTATATTATGTATATACATACATATTATATGTATATTTATGTATATAGCCCGCGTGCTTCACCCGTATGCAGTCGCCGGTTTGGATGTATCACGACTGAAAGATACGTATGTTCCGAATATAGGTATATGCGACGCAAATAATAATTTTCAACCCCTCGTTTGGAGTCCACAGATCGTGAACAGATATAGAAATAAAAACGTCCCACTCACACGTAAATATCTGAGTAGAACGCATCACGCCCATAATATAGGTACGTGAGTCGAAATAATAATATGTACCATGTATACCTGGTAAAAGATTTTCAATGTTTGATAATACCTATTATAGTTAGCCATAAGGACTTAAGGGTTTTCTTATTTTTGATAATTCTAAATTATTTTGTCGTGGTTGAGAGATGCGTAAGCATTCCACTATAATGGTTTTGATTTCGGTTTTTGATATATTATTCTGCAGGTATAGTCGTTAGACCGATATCGATGCCTTTACAGTTCTTGTTTAGAAATACTTGTTTAGATTGATTCATTGATTATTTGATCCAACTTTTAATTTTAGACTCGTTAATAAAATCTCTTATATGAAAAAAATAAACAGCTGTAACTACTGAATTAGTACTGATATGGCCATATAGGCACACATGATACATTCATATATTTTATATTGTTGTGTATAACTTATAGAATATATTGGCTGAAGGCTCTTCAAATAAAAAAAAAAATATTTCCTATGTCTGAATTACTGTCATTTGTTGTATAATAATTGAGGTAAATTTTTATTTTTTATTCCTCGATAATATGTACTATAACGTATATTCTGCTATAATCAGTATAGGTATAAAATTGAGCCCTTCAGCACGCCACTGGTGGATATATTATATAATAAATATTTACTAGAATTACATTTGAAAACGTAATTTATATTATATCAAATACTTAATATTCAAAAGTATAAATTTCTATTAGTTTTATTTAAAAGACAATTTTATTGTTATTAACGGGATTAAAAATGATCGACAGTTCAGTTTGGAAATGAGGTAAATAGTCGCCTTAAGCAAGACATAAATACATTTTACATTTTTTGTGCACCTGTATAAAGCCAATACATTTATTCAAACATTTTATCGAGATTGTATTTTTTAATGCAAATCTATACCTCACACCTGCATTAATTTAATGCTAATAAATACGTAGTAAGTAGTAACTATTATAATAATAATATAATAATAGCTTGTAAAATGCACATATTATGGTATGATGCATATTATAGGTAGATATGCATATGTATTATCTATACTTATTTCCGTTTGAAAACGCGCCGCTTTTAAATAGATTGCTATAATGGTAATCGGTAAAGTGATTTGGTCAAGCGTCAGCAAATTTTGGCATAATCGTGTTATATTAAGGTTATTTAAAAGTTGATTACTCAATCCAAAGAAAATGTTAGTTTAAACACTAAATACATGTATTTATTAACATAATATTATATACCTACCTATATGATATATTGATATTACAATAATATTGAGGTATATACAACAAAATTAATAACGATTCGTTTACTCATTTTACGTGTACATATACTAATAATATAATGAACAATTTATTGTAAACGTATACTCTTGATATACCTAACACGCATATGTATACAATAGGTACTGTATCATGTATTTTTATCGTGTACATAATATATATTTTTGGTTCTACACAGATTAAATGTATATAATATAAATAATGGGGGGGAGGGCTTAACTTCTTGTTATCCCTCTTGGTTTTGTTGGAACGACATTTCGTCTGCGCCGTCTACCCGACACCTCTCTCTCGATAATAATATCATAACATGATCACTCACACCCGCATTTACATAATATATCATCATTTGTATCGTTAATAAGGTTGTCCTCGCTTGTATAGCCATGACCAAGAATAATAGAGACGACAGCCACGTTTTTAAATTTTTTTTTTTTAACAAGCGTATAAACAAATATTATGTACTTTTTTCCATATTATAGTATGTTCGTGTTTTTTTTTCTCAGATATTATCATTGAGTATTGTACATGATATTATATACTCAATTATATTATGTATAATATTTACAGGTGCTCGTGTAGTTTTATTATTATTATTACTACCACCATCGTATGTGGTACAACTACCTACCAGAAACAGCGTATTTACTACTTCTGGTGCATGCAGTGAACAGGTGAAACGTACAAATTTCCCTTCGCTCTCCACCACCGCCCACGCATCCACCCGTGGATAATATAATATCCATTGTGCATTTTTCTCCGAAGACTTGCAATGTGTTTACACACGAGCCATTGTCTTCTCGTTCTCGAGCTGGACAAGAATATTTATAATAAGACGTTATTAATAATTATTATACGTCGGTCAGATGAATATGTCGAGTTTGTATTTGTATTTGCGATTGCAGAGGCGACTCGCGGCAAAATAATATCCGTTATACGATACAGTTGAAATTAAAAGACAGAGAGGAAAAACAAATGATAAATAAAATCGATTTAGACGTTTTACGATATTATTATTTTGTACAACGCGAAGTGTCCTTGTTTATGTATCTACTATGTAGCGAGCGGTTAGGGCCATAGCCAACGTCCACAACATCACACGTATACACGCACCCGCACACACACACACACACACGCACACACAAGTATAAGTAGTTGTAGGTTGTATAATGATAATAATAATGTACATAAAATGCGTGAGTGTGTGTGAGTGCGTAGGATTCGTTTGACCTCTGATACGCTCGTGGCAATAGGATCTAAAAATAGACTAATTTATCTCGACCAGTGCTTCTCAATTTTATTGTGAAATTTTTTTTCGCAAAAACCGAAACCCAATCTTTCGATGCCGTGGCATTGCGAAGATCGTACCCGGTTAATATTATTCCACCTATATTGGTTTTTTCTACGCCAGTTTTTTTAAATTTATTGATATTTGTGTTCACAGATTTGGAATGGTAACGCGTCGAATTAAGTTGCTTTCAAAAATGGAGCTGTTGGTTTGCAGGTATGCCTAATTTTATTTAATCCAACGGACTTTCATTGCTTCCGGCAATATTTGATAATTTCATCGACTAAATCAATAAATATTAATTACACGTTGTCACGGAAGCATGTGCATATATTATTACAATAGCTTAAACTCTGAAAATTGCCCAACTTTTTTTTTTAGTTTCGTGTGCTTGTTTAATATTTGTCATGAAATTATAATATTAATTAAATATCTTAATCGTCCAACTATTTTTAAACGTATCTCGATTTAATTATAATCGCTATAAATTATTGTTTATTTTATTAATATACGACACAGGTATTATCAAAGTTTACTGTAATTATTATGCAATGAGGCAATACAAGTCCCCCCGTTCAATTTTTCCTCGAGTTAAATAATATTATGTGTTAATTGTGTTTATTAATTATATTAACGTTAATTGTTTTCAACAAGTAAGTATTATAGGTATATGTATAATATCCCTCATAATCTAATGATCTATATATAGACGCCTTATAACGTGTATATTACAAGCTATAATAAGTATCTGCAGTTTTTTTCTGTATTCATAATAATTAATAGTCATAATATGTAGGTATAATGATTTAATTTTGTATAATAATATTATAATCTAAAATCATCGCGTTGTGCGGCAATAATTCCGCTCTCGTTCGGAACACGTCATATTATTATATTAACTACCTGCAGTATCATATTATTATTATTATCGTTCGTATTATTATTATCATTCGTATTATTATTATTACCTCAAACGCCTTCGGTCGGTTTTGCGATGCTATCGCGTACGTTTATGTGTTTATATATTTTTCCAGTTTTATATTATGTGCACAGTTAAAAATACTGAACGCGTGATCATTGTTCGTGACGCGCCAGTCACCAAGGGGAGCTGCAGGAGCCCGCAGACCGCTGCTGGACCGTTCGGATCTATTAAAATGTGACTGCTCAGTGTGTCCCAAATATGATTCTACATAGAATGTATTATTATTATTATTATTATTATTTTCGCTCGTACACACGCGGCGGTGTATACCACTTTGCCGCGGTTTACAACTTATAAGGCGTCCCGTGATACATAATAATATTACAATAATTTAAGTCGTTATTATTGTTATATATTATTCTTTTTAAGTGGGGTAACGGAATCGTCGTTTTCACCGCACTGCAGTTTTATATTTTTATCCCTTCCCCCCTGCTCGAAATAAATCAAAACGTCACGGGCACATTCCGAGTATAATTATAATTTATAAATAAGCGTATTTAAAAAACGGTATCCTTGTAGTCGTCTTGTTGTACCTATAGGTAATAGAGGTATTAAGTGGTCGTCGAGCTTGTGTGCAAACTCGGTATATAATATAAAACTATATTGAGCATATTATAACATTGACCTTTCTTCCTGTGAATTATCTGTTTTGTAAATAAACCTAAAACGGCGTAACTTTCCTTCGTTATTTATATAGTTTACACTTGTGTGAGTGTGTGTGTGTGTGTGTGTGTGTGTGTGTGTGTTGACTGTTTGTATATATTATTATGGTTTATTGTACGTACAAGTACGAATTATAATGTCGGTGTGATATGCACATACCTGACATACTTTTATACGTTCGTTAATTGTATTGTTCCTTTTAGAACGTACAAACAATTTGTTTGTTTTCAAGATTAAATTATTTCCAATTCAAATCACTTACTCTCGCTTAAAATCGTCGTGTTTATTGTTATAACTTATAAAGTTTTCTCAAACAAAAATACTCTGGTCAGCGTACAGTGCTGAGTGCAGAATTTCTTTATATATGCATCACAAACATTATATACCTTCTAATCAGCGAGTATTAATTTAAATTATTTTCGTGATCACCTGTCGAATATAATTATATAGTAGTAATTTCTTAAATAGTTAATAATAAAATTAACCTTATACACCTCTTTTGCACCGACCGCACGACTCTTACCCATTCAATATTTATATTACGAGTATATAGGTGCCTAAGGGATAAGGTAATACCTAACCTTAGTACATTATAGTATGCTGTTATAAGTTTCGAACTTTCGGAGGATGGGGTCATTTATCATTTCGTGTAATAGTTTTTTATAATTCGACGTAGGTAATAGATATTGGGTAAATAAATGTCACATCAGTCTTTTTGTTATTGATGTACCAAAAAAATGCAATCTATTATATTATGACCTATATAATATATAATATTTTTTAATGCTACGTATTATTTACCAAATAATATAATATATACGGCTGTAGTCAATTTGCACCATTTTTTTAAAATGCGTTTATGATTTGCACCATCCTCAGGTAGTAAGAAATAGGAATTGTAATTTGCACCAAAATTAAAATCGATTATTCTTTCGGTAGTATCTCGATAGTATCAACTTACAAGTTTCTATATCCTAGTATAAATTTAGCTTAGTTTTTATTTATAAAATAGCTGAGCTTATACACATATTATTGTTGTAAGTTTATATAAAAAAAAGTATTATTATGAATATAAAAAAAAGTTAGCTTTTTTTAATTTTACATATAATAATTTTAATTGACTAACTTTTTTTTATATTCATAATAATATGATTTTTATAAACTTACAACAATATGTGTATAAGCTCATCTATTTTATAAATAAAAACTAAGCTAAAGTTATATTAGGATATGGAAACTTGTAAGTTAGTACTATCGAAAAAAATAATCGATTTTAATTTTGGTGCAAATTTGCAAAAGTGACTCCCTGCAGTGGTGCAAATCACAAACTCCCATATATACACATGTATAAAATATTACCGTATTTAGGTACATTGAAAATATGAGTACAACTTACTGTACAATGCATTAATTTTCTGTGTATGCTTATAAAATGACTAAATTAAAAAAAATTATATTATTATAAGATATGTGTGATAATTTTTAAAAATAGCTAGTTGAGTCTGGCGTCTACTACATTTTTATTTTCTAAGTATTTTCATACCTTCTAATCAATAACGATGTAACTTACATGTTAATATTGTAATTACAAAAAATAAATTGCGTAGTTCGTTCAGTATTAATTATTGTTAATAATTGTCAATTCTCAGAATATGAGAATCGAATCAATGTAATATAATAAAAATATATTATGATAATATTATGAAATTATACATTGTTAGTTGTAACGATTTCTGCTTAATCGTCAGCTTTTTTTTTACCTTACCTAGGTATGTAACATTTATTGAACACATCGGACGTACTGCACACAGCTGAGTTCTATACTTCTATACGTACCAAAATGTACACTTAATTTGGTTCGAACATATAACCTGATTGAATGCGAAAAATAACACCCAATTGAGACTTAAAAAAATTTTTCTTTCCCGTTATACAGGCTTAGGACTTAAGTGTTAGTATATTGTACATAGTATGTCAAAAAAAATAGAGTACCAAATAACTACCCATGGGTAAACAGTTAAATACACAAGTATTCAATAAATAAAAATGTATTTTAATTGTTCTTATTAATTAGGTATTCACTAGACATTATTATTGTTAAATACAGAATACTCAAATATTGCTACCGACTACAGACGAGCATACCAGTTATTTATATTTGTACGCAAATATCATCGCTTCTACGTTGTTCATATTTCATATCGTTATGGTATTAAGTAAATTGCGTAAATAAGATAATTATTATAGGAAAATCGAAAATCGAAAATATATCAACCGACAACTATAGCTGTTCCTATCAGACTCCATTAGGGGTATTAACAGACGGAATATATTATAGCCATAAATATAATTAAAATCCGGAACTGAACTGTACAACTACTAAAACATTGTATATAATACCTAAATAGCTATGATTCCCCTTACCAGTTAGCACGCATGACCCATAATATAAAGGTTAGGTACTGCTGCTGTCTGGTCACTATAGATGATTCAGAAAGCAGTCGCAGCGCATATTTTTACATATTATTTTTTTTTTAAACTTACAATGATTTGAAACGTTTTATTTGACTAACACTCTCTGGAACACTTAAAATGTTGGCACTCGGAACATCCTCCCTTTTAAACACGCAGCAGCGACACCTGCACCATAAAAATACCTATGTTTATTACTATTATTTTAATGCGGCTTACACCTATACCCACCCATATACACGGCTAACACGTATATCCGTTTCGGCAGGTGAAATGCGGAACGGTCGACCGAAGGCGGCGGTCCTAATCTTGTTGCTCGCGTTGATCGTCCTGACCGGACCCCTCGGGACGCCGGCGCAGAACACCGGCAGCTCATCGTCCGCAGCCGCCGTCACCACCACCGCCGTCGCCTACGCCTCACCTACCAACGTGACCACCGCCCCGACAACCGGCAACTCTACCACGACCTCGGTCATCGAAACCACCACCAACGTCTCCGCCACCGCCAGTACAATATTGCGGAACCTGACGGTCGGCTATCTAACCGCAGCCAAGGGGAAACTGGACAACCGGCAAGGGTTGGCCATTTCGGGTGCTCTGACTTTGGCGCTGAAGGAGGCGAGTATATTATACTGATATAAAACCGCATAAACATCCCTTAAAAACCCGACCTGCAGTGATATTGCAGGACGTTTCGGCCCCAAAACAATGTAATATTATATAATTTGTATAGTCGTTTATGACGAGAGCTAAACATATCATACGCGACTCTTGGATTGTGAAACGTTTGATTTTTCAATCAGATGTACTCGAAGTCGATTACACGAGAATGCAGATTGTTTGAATTTAAACAATATTAAATCCGTGCAGCCCCATAAGCCTTTTTTGACCTTTTGCATTTATCTGGGTATGTGTTTTACCGCGCCCTTTCAATTATACACCCGTGTGTGCGCAAATGGAGGGCTGTACTGCACCCCATTCGGAACGGTAAATGATGCATCCAGGACGAGTTTTTTATTTTCGATTCGGTTTTTTTTACGCAGATCGAGGATGATCCGAACCTGTTGCCCAACGTGTCGTTGGTGTTGAAATGGGACGACACGCATGGCGAGACGGTGCACGCGACCAAAACCATCTCGAAGATGATATGCGACAAGGTGGCCGTGTTTTTCGGACCCGAGGGCAATACGTGCTACACAGAGGCGATAGTCGCGCAGGCGTGGAACATTCCAATGATCAGCTATGTGAGTACCTTATATACTATGATAATAGTATTATTGTTATTAGGTGTGTGTGTGTGTAATAATTATGCGAAGAAAACACAATGCGGTATTATATTATTCTTTGCCGACAGATTTCGTACCCATGGGTATATTATGCAAGTTGAGATTATTTCAAAGACGAGCGCTCCGATTATTGCGGTTATTACGATTACGTATTACCTATTTCGTTCGATTTTTTTATAAACTACTCTGTTATTGAAGTAAAATTTGGTGTTTTTTTTAAATTTTTTTATATTTTAAATCTTTGACAGACTTTTAAATTTAGTACCGTATTTTCTACAGCAGAATAAATCAAGTATAAACTCTTATAAACTGAAAAATTTAGTTTATATGCAGTAATATTAATTACTGTGTATATTGTGTAAAAACCTTTCATAAGAAACACACAAGTTGACCGAGTTAACAAGACGCGTGTCCACTGTTGAATTTTCTACAGTATTTAAGTATAGGTACATTATGTTATTATGATGTACAGCACGCGTATTAAATACTATTAATAATAATAATGATATACACTGCGCCCACTTTTCTCCTCTACGGCTCTACCCGTTCCTCACGAATATCCATATCATCATTATTATTATTATTATTATTATTATTATTATTGTATATTATGCGGTCAACGTTTTTACGTATATTAGTAAGTATATTGTATTTATGTCGTAATTAAGGGTGAGCGATTGTTAATTTTATATTTCCATTTCGCAGTCAATTGTCGGCTGCTGTAGAAGTCAACTCACACGTGTACATCATCATATATTTATAGATAAGGACAATCAATCGACATTCTCGATTGATCCATTCGAATAATCGAAACTAATTATATATGATAATATGTTTGATTTCTAAAAGAAGGTTGATAAAATGTAAATCGAAGTCTACACGATTATTTAAAATAAATACCTAAATTTTATTATTGAAATACTAACGATAAAAATACAAGGACAACAATTACAGGTTTTTGTTTTTTTTTTCTTATACCTAGGTTCCATTTTTATTTTAGGCTTTTCTATAGTTTAAAACTTTAAAATGCGTCCTTGAAGAGTTAGATATTTATACTTTTCCTGGAAAATCGTTGCAAATGTAGTGTTTTTTGGTTCCTTTACTATTGCTCTAATCTAAATTTTACTCTGGAAGCCTTTCGCGAGCCTCTAGTATAGACGTAGGTATAGTTAATAGCATTGAACTTACTATTTTGATCGTGTGCATACTATAAGTTCGTGTACTTAATTTGTTATATTATACACGTTGATATACAATTAGTATTTATTATTTTTTACGTCCACCATATTAATCATACTTATAGTATAATAATAATAATAATAATAACGTTACCGAGAAATTTAATAGTTTTAAGTAAACAATTTGAATTTATAAAATGTTCTCAAAACCTACTTTAAGAACAACAGTTTTCGAAAAGATTGATCGCTATACACCGATATATTATGTTCAGCAATTTGATCGCCTTCGTGAAAATCACTTTATATCCATTTATCTAATAATTTGTTGATATACTTATATAGGATAACCCTGTGACAGTGTGTACATTGCTATACAATAAATTAATAGCGTAGGTGTTCATATAATAATATTATTACAAAGTAAAAAAAATATATGGAAATTAAAACACATATGGCAAGAAGCAATTACATGTTGAACATGATGGTTGTAATATTTTTCATCTGGCTCATTCTAGTTATAAATTCGTTTACATTTTGCTTTGACACGCCTGTTCAAATATAGCTTTCGAAATATATAATTTTTTTTTTTTTTAATTACAAAAAATAATTTAAATTTAATATCCAATATATTTGAATACCCCCGAGGTCTGAAGCAGTTTTGCTTTTAATATTTCTATCCTGTTGGGGTATATTATAACAATATAACGAGATATAATGCTAGTATACCATGTTATATACTCAATAGGTAAAATCTATAGCATTCACATGAGTACTTCTCAAATCTGTAAAATTGACTTTTAATGTTCATTATTTTTTTTTTAATATTAAATTGTATAGATGCTTAAGCCTAATTTTTAGAAGAATGATTAATTATAACACTCTAACATAGCTGTATATTTATATAATTAAGCCATAACCAAAACATAATAGTGTACAAAATAAATTTAAAACATCAAAAAATAATATTAATTTGTGTCATGGAATATTAATTTGTTTAAGTGATATCACGTTATAATTCAATAATTGGATTTTTTATCGATTATATAGTTAATGATATATTTATTTATCATATTTTGCATTGTAATTAGAAATTGCTGTATACGAATTGAACAAATAATTTTTATTGATGAATATAATATCTATAATATTATGCGTATGCTGTATTCATTATCAGTAAAATATATTATGTACAATGTATGATAATATAATTTTTAATATTGGAAATTTGGAACTGAAACTTTATAGGTACACAGCCGTAAAAAAACATTTTAATACTTTTATAAATAAAAGTAAAAACGACAGGTACACTTTCAGCCTTACAGGTTTTACTGTGAATAACACATCAATTATTCGACGTTTTAATCGCAAGTTAAATTAAAAAATATTGAATATTGTTTTCCTGGCACATTATACTAATGTTTAATAGGTAGTTAACAATATGATTCCATAGTTTTTATAATACATTGATTAGGCTTTTATGTAGTTACGTATTGCTTTTTAATATAAAGACTGAGACACCACCCCGCCCAGTCTAAAGTTCCCAACCATATAACTTTACAATGTTTGAAATTGTATTAATAATGTTGTTTTTTATTTTCTTTATATATAATTTGTGACTGTTACAGTCGTATAAGGCATAGGTAATAAAATAATAAAATAAATGAAACCATACTATAGCTTCGTATAATCGTATGTACTTTATAAGTTGGTAAATCAATTTTTATTTTTCAATTATGATTGTTATTACACACAGTTATATTTTACGACATTGGATGAACAACACACAAAGTCGTTTAAAATCTCATAACCTATGCCAAAGTCATTAATAGGAGAATGTTAGCATATCGTGCGTTATATGAACGGTTAAGTTCAGGTTATTATTAGTGTTGTTTGCAAACTTTTTATGTGGATTTAGTTCATCTAACGTTTAATTATTATGTATAATATATATATATATATACAATATGCTTTGTGTACAGTTATCTTGCAAAATATAATTAAAAAAAAATATATTGTTTACACCGCGAAATTTCTTCATTTTCATTGCACCTATAAATTGTATTATTATTATATATACATTTCTACTGTTCGTTTTTAGTTGTTATAAAGCATACATTATATACTAATATAACATGTTTAATAAATTCTTTTATTTTTTCGGCTATCTTAATTAAACATTATTTAATGTATTCCGTTCCATGTGTTAGTGATTATAAACTATATACTTCATCAGTCATCTTATACACAGTGTCTCCAAGTATATAACTATCTATTACTTGTTATAAATTGTACAACTTGTCAAATTCCATATTATATGGCATCAAAAAAAAAAATAAATTAGATTGTTCGTTTCATGTAATACGGACGGTTGATTTATTATGGTATATAGACAATTTACGAAAAATAACAATTCGTTAATAGAACTTTTATTTTTTGATAAAATTCCTAAACTCGAGAGTTCTAAACGGATTTGATCAATCAAAACTAAATTCATAAACGAGAAGACGATTTTAGGTGTCTTTTTTTCAACACCGTAAGGGTCTAAGAGTCACGTGACAATTTTTCCCACTGTTGTATATTTCATCACAATATAATTTATTAATATTTTAACGTTTTCTATTGACGGTATGGAATTGCATGTCGATGTCGAGTATACGATACTATAACGGTGCAGGTTTGTATTATGAATAATATTATAGTTATAATATAAAAAAATATTATAATGTAATAATTATATTATGTTTCTTAATGTTTTTTTTTTTTTTTTGGCGGAGACCGTCACGATTATTTGCATGCACGCCTAAATTGCGTTTAACTGTCGCCGCCCACAACACTGGTGCGTTTTATAATATTATAGTAGGTACCTATTGCACATTAGCCGTTTGGGTATACAGCAATATTTCTGGTAGGTATAGGTAAATAGGGTAATCTGACCCCCTTCAAGGTCGTATTATTATGTATTATAATATAATTATTATTATATTATAACGTGGTCGACGGTTGTTATAATATATTATGCGAGAGCGGGCGACAAGAAAATCTATACATAGCGGTTTGGTTAACGTGTGTTCAAGATTTTCCAAGGTCGTGTTCCGCTATAAATAGCTGATGACGGATCTCTCTGTAGTTTTTACTGTTTTGTTAGGTTTATGTTTTTGCGAGAAACGGCGTGCAGTCGTGTGTACAGTGCAGTCGGAGAACGGCTGCCCGCGATCGTTGTAGGTATTGGTAAAAGATAAATGTGGACAGCTCTTCACTTATAACGATCATTTTAAATGTTCGTTCGCAAGTACGTCCATCATAATAATATATTGTGGTTTATATGGCCAGTAACTACAAAATATTATTTATTATCTAGAGCTAGTCTGAGAAATAATTTTCTATACACGCTCACTTATCCTGACGGTCAAGGGCAATATTTAGGTTTTTGTTTTGGGAGGATATGATTTTATCCAGTATTCCCGCCTTTATAGTTAAAAGCCTTACTATGAACTCCAAAGAATTTTGCATATTATATACAGCCAATGGCGGGGAGGGGGTATTGATTCCCTTGACGGCTTGACCCTCCCCCGTAAATACGCCACTGGTCAAAGGGTTGGGGGCTTCCCATCGGATAGTAATGTCTGGTGGAGGAGAAAGGCTGCTGGATGATTAATTTGTGTTTTTGATATCCTAACTTTTTCGTTAGACAATAAAAGAAACAAGTATAATATTACATTACCACGATGATATTGAATTTGGTAACACGAGTTCAAACTCTGATATCCACTATAAGCTCCTAGGCGTCACAATTGTATTTTGCTTATAAAGTGGAATTTTGCTATTTTGCCCATATTAAATGGACGGAGGCAGTATGTTTGTCCATGATACGGGTGCACGGTTTTAACGTGGACAATATCAAAAAAAGGCTACGAGATACGTAAGATAATATGCACATTACCTTTAAATTGCACATTTGCACGATAGGTAATTTCTTCACCTTCACCTACATTAACTAACAATGAAAAATAGATTTTTCCGAACGAAAATGTACGTTTGTTAGGCGGAGATAACACGTGGGCGTGTAAAACGTCCTCTCAAGAAAATAAACAATGGTGACAAGCGGTGCAGTAGACTCGTAGATCGTTCCTTATCAACGGTTTAATACAAAAATAAAAGAAAACGCACCACTGCCACCACACGTATTTTTATATTGGATTATCTTACATCTTCATTAATCATTACCTATCACTCGTTTAAAAATTGAAATATCGTAAAACCCTACCCAACGTACAAACGGTGTCGAACTCAGTCCTCAGATAATGTTATGTAATGTTATGTCAGGACTCAAGTTTGAATAACCGATCAATTCGCTATATTTTTAAAGCTAACAAATTTAAGAACACAATTACGGCTTAGCTGAAAGCAAATGTGCTATTATTATTATTATTATACGTTTGTGAGATGGATACTACACGGACGGTCGTCCTCTCAATATTTTTTTGGTTTCCACCAACAGCGAGTAACGATAACATTTCACGAGACAGGTTTTCTAGTTCATAATAATACCATTGATCTTATAATAAACTATTATATAATATTATATATTATAATTTATATTATATTATACGCCAAATAAATGAAACATATTATAAAACCATGCATGTCGTCAAACGATTATTATTATTTATATGCCAAATAGTACCTATAATTAACGTTTAAATTATGTAAATACGCTTAGTTATGAGAAGTTTTAAAGTATTAACTATCGAGAAATGCGCTTAGACGAGTTAGGCCACCCCTTCCAGTCTTTCCAGTCTCTGTCGCAGCGCGTCCAGTTGGTAAATTTGTTTTCCATTTAATTGTTTAGGTAAAACTAACTTTACTGTACAACACTTTTTATAATATTTAATATTTATTAAGTATTATTTACTACACTATGTAAAAAGTTGCAGAGTGATAATATATTATAATAATGGTTACAAATATTAATTATTGTCTTTACCTTGAACGTCGTAATATTTTTTTTTAAGCTTAAATTTTGTTATTTATCTACCATTATTCATTCGTGGGGAATTGAATTATACAAAAATATACATTTATTTCAATAGCGCGTGATATACGCCTAGATAATTTTATTAGAGATTTTATATTATATTATACATACATCACAGTCATCACAATATGATTTCATATAATATAATATTTTATATGGCGGAGCGCACGTTCGATCAATCTTATTTCATATTACTAACGAATTATTATAAAAGTATTAGGCCGCGTGCCAACTATATCCTACTTTTAACATGTTTCAGAAATGTGCCGATTACAAAGCATCGGAAGTACCGACGTTTGCTCGAACAGAACCTCCGGATACTCAGGTAAACGAAAAAAAAAATGTTTCCATATTATAATATAGTATATATAGGTACTATATATAAGTATATATATAATCATTATCATGTAAAATAACTGTCATGGGCTATATGACAATTGCATCGAATATGACAGCCGACAGGTAAAGAAAACATTTTAGCGAGTTGAACAGGATGGATATACCTATACAATATACATCATTTTATATTTGCACCGATGATTTCAAAATATATATATTATTGAATTGGACGGTCCCAAGCAATTCCGTTTTAGGTACTATGTTTTTTGGCGTGGAAGATAAATATAACTATATACATTTATAAACAATTTTAAACATTGTATTAAATTAATTGATAGATTTTGTATAATAATTACCAATATTATTATTTAGCAAATAATACACATTTTTATGGTCTGACTTTTTATTTTCATTGACATTTACATAAATATTGACATATTTAACGCCAAAATATAAAAATTTTAAACAAAATATATTATTGGGGATTTTTTTCCGGTATTCAAATTAATATTATGTATGTCAATATATTACAGTTGACAAAGCGTAGTAAAACTAATAATAGATATGGCATTTTTGATGACTATTTGTAATTAGTATTCTCTAATCTCTAGTTTTATTAAGTACCTATAGTAGCTAACTAACTAGTAACTTCCCTAAACTACTTATCCTAATATTTATTTATTTATTTTAAATTAACGTATATTTTTATAGTGTATTTGTTAATTTGATGTTTATTACATTGGTACATTTTCACGAAATCTGTGTAATATATTAGTGCAGGTAGTCAATAAAATATTCGGTGCCGTTGGCCGACCCGTGAAATAACATAATATGTCATATATTGTAACTAGAAACAATTTAATTTGTGTTATTATATTATGTTTTGTAGATTACCAAATCGATTATCGCCCTGCTGAGGTATTACAACTGGAAGAAGTTCAGTATAATCACAGAAGAACCGTGGAAGAATGTAGCCGACTCTTTGAAAATCGAAGCACTAAACGAGAATTTGACCATAAACCATTTCATGACAATAGTCGATACGCACCAGTGCTGCGAACAAGACCGGTCGTGCTGCAACGTCGGACACTGGTACTCTGTAGTCCAAGAAACCATGGTCGCTACCAGAAGTAAGATTTTATAATATTACCATAAGGTGTGTTTCCGGTGTACCGCCACTACCCTGCGATTTATCTTGGAAACAATGAATATGTAGATATCCCCCCCAACGAAAATTCCTGATTACGCCACTGCCGCGGCCGCCACTATCATATTGTTTAGGGTTGTATAGTGATATACGTACTATAGTTTGTGGCGTAAATATATGATATATAAATAAATATATTTTCATATTATAATATAGATTTTCCAGGAGTTAGGGACATAATTTAATTTGTGTGATTGTATATACTATATACTATATTACTATAATATTATGCTGGGTGTATAAGTGTTTTATAATATAACAACTGTCGTCTGACGTCTGTCAATATTATTGTGAACGTTGAGAATTATTAAGGTTGCTCACAAATGTCAATTTTAATATAATATATTAATATATATATATTATTTATTTTCAAAAGTAAACTAACCCCGGGGACTGGGGAGGTATATATTATATCGAAAGGGGTGTATGACGATTGGGGTCCCGTTGCCCTCATCGTCACAAATAATTTTTCATATTTTGACTCATCTCAATGAACGCGAAGGTTTTCGGATTTCCGATCATGTCTTCCGGAAACGTATGCGAACCATCTACAACAGTAGTAATATTCTTGCTGTAGCCTGTACCTATACGCTATACTGTTGCGACTTGCGAGAATAATATATATTATATGCTAAGTAAATCGTAAATGTATTATAAATTATTGTTATTACATTCATCGATTTAGGTATAACTTCATAACTTTTATAGCCTCCGCATTGACACAACTAGAAAGGGGCCTAAAATGTTCCAGAGAGGATAAAAAACTACAATTAATTTTATAAATAACTATACAATTGCCATTCCTTGAATTCTTACAAACATAATATAATTTATATTTAAAATATATTTAGATTAATTGTATTACAATATCATAACAAAAGATCGGACGAAGTGTCGGAGGAGGTTTGACCAGGTACTTGATAGGGACCAATATTTTTTAAATAACAACAAATTCAATGTAATCTTTATCTATTTGCCAAGGAATAGGTAACATATCAATAATGGTGATAATTTATTATAATCATGACTATAAATTTCTAGATTCAACCTAATAATATGTTACTTTTTTATATAATATGTACCTAAATTATAGTATTATACTGTATATATAGGTAGTTGTGAAGTGTCAACATTGTTTTTGATTTTAATTTTTTACTAATATATTATATTTAGGCCGCTTAGTGAAATAAAACAAAGGTTGTTTATTTCAAGATTTAGTTGTTCGTCATATAATATTTTTTTTCCACTTGGTCATTAACCACTTTTATGATTTAGTGGCATAATATTTATGTAGTACAACAACGTAATTATATAATAGGTATAAATAAATAATATCACAGTCACACATCGTATACACGCATCTACACAGCATTTTTATTCGAACAATCTTATCGTATCTTCATCGTTTCTCTGTAATATCTGTTATTTAGTAAGTAGGTACTAATCGATTAAAATCAATCGAATTATGTGTGTTCAAACAATATGAATTCATATGAATTCAAACTACTTACATTTTGATCATCCGAAGAAGATACATTTGAATAATATTATTCATCGGTATATCAAATTGATAAGTTTTTTTTTTGTCACTCCTGAACAAAACAAAACAATTATGTAATTTTCAGTGACAGTCGCGATAATAATATTATTATGTATTCAACAAACAACGTGCTATCTACGTTCCGAACGTTCCAAAAACCACGTGTTGTAGGTACTCATATGACTCGGCGCGACGATATGTGAATAATTTCTGAACACAACCCGATAAAAGATATCATAATATTATTATACAATAGGAAATTTAATAACTGGACCCGTATTCCTCCTCATCTCGTCTGTCCGTCGTACCGTGATAAATGTATTTTGATGAATTAACATTTTTTTTTTTTATTATTTATATTTATACACGCATTTAATATTTTGTTAGTTTACGTATTTTTGGGCGTTGCCAAATCGCTGGTGGACATGATGAACACAATGCATGCCTTACAGCTATTCGACAACGGCGATTACATGGTCATTTTTGCGGACACCAAGATCAACACTTGGAAAGACGCCCAACAATATTTGTGGAGTAATTACTATACGACACTGTGACAACGCATCATCGAAAACTTATTTTCGCGTTTTGCTTTTGCTTCTTGTAGGACAACGCGACTCGTATATCGACGTATCGAATTGTATGGAGGAGAAAAACTTTCTCAAGCGTGCCCGTTCGCTGTTGGTCATCGTTGCCTCGCCACCGTCGCCGGAAAAATACGAAGTTTTCACAAGTAAAGTATTGGACTACACCAGCAAAGATCCGTTTAAATTTAAGACGCCGAACGTGTTTACGAACGTGTCTTACGTCAAGGCAAGTACAACTGTTCACCTTATTTGTTCAAGTCTTACGGTTCGACCGTAATCGCTGACACCGCACCACTTTTGTTGATTTACAGTTTGTGTCCATTTACGCTGCCTATTTGTACGATTCGGTTATGTTGTACGCACGAGCTTTAGATTTCTTGCTCAGAGCCAAAGCTAACGGTGGGGAATTGACGGGCGAAATGATTGATGAGGTAGCTTACAATGGAACGCTAATCATTGAAACACTTGTCAAAAATATAACGTATCAGAGTAAGTAAAAATTACATTTAAAACCCAATGTTGTAACTTTATAGGTACAGTTAGTAGTGTGTTGAGAAGTGTATCGTGTAAAATTACATTATAAATATTATGACAAACCATGCAATTTGTGTGTAGGTATCACTGGTGCCACAATCAAATTAGACAAGCATGGTGATTCGGAAGGAAACTATTCGGTGGTGGCGTTAAAGCCGCATGATTTTCAATACCATTTGAACGAAGGAAATTTCTCTTGCCCGTATTACATGATTCCTGTGGCTCAATTCTACCATGGTGAATTACTGGTAAGAATCCACAGCCTGGTATTAAATTGTATACAGTTCTCAAATGTTAAATAATTTGTTATTACTTGTAAGTGTAGGAGTACAAACTGAACTCTCCTAATATGAAAATTGAATGGCCCGGTAAGAGTCGACCAGACGATGAACCCAGTTGTGGTTTCAACAACGAGTTGTGCAAAAAAAATGACGAGGAAAAGAGCTCCATTATAGTCGCTACAGTTCTGGCACTAACATTATTCTGTGCGTTTGTCATCACCCTGTCGATATACAGAAAATGGAAGATAGAATTAGAAATTGAAGGACTGTTGTGGAAAATAGATCCATCAGATCTGCTTGGATACTATAATAAAGATATTGTTTCATCCCCTAGCAAAGTAACTGCATTCATTTATGTTGAATTTTCTGATTTTATCAATCTAATATTGTTGTTTAGTTGAGTTTGGTTTCGGCTACCTCATACGAATCCCGTTGTGGACTTCAAGTTTTTGCAACAACCGGCCATTATCGTAATATAACAGTAAGAATTAAAGAATTAAAGTTTTCAAAGCGCAAAGACATCTCTAGGGAACAAATGAAAGAAATGAGACTATTGAGAGACTTGAAGCATAGCAACGTAAATTCTTTTATCGGTGCTACTATTGAACCATTACGTATACTTATAGTCACCGATTATTGTGCTAAAGGAAGTCTCTATGTAAGTTTTTTTTTTAAATTTGATTATATTTTTATATTATGAGTGTGTTGTTAATATCAATAATTTATAATTTAATATTTATGTAGGATATAGTAGAAAACGAAGACATTAAATTAGACAAAATGTTTATTACATCTTTAGTTCACGATCTCATCAGAGTAAGTTGTAACCGGCTTTACATTGGTCTAATAACTCTGTTATTAATGCTAATTACATTCTAATTTATTTGAACGTGTCAATCGTTAGTGTACCCCATTGTTGTGCAGGGTATGATATTTATACACAACTCGCCTTTAGGTTGTCATGGGAACTTAAAATCATCTAATTGTATTGTAACTAGTCGTTGGGTATTGCAAGTCACTGATTTTGGTCTACATGATTTGAGGCAAGGCGCGGAAAACGACTCTATTGGTGAACATCAGTATTATAGAAGTAAGATTTTTCACCTAATTTAATAAATTTCTGAAATTATCATTTAATAATGTTTATACTTACCAATATTTTTACTTTTAGATTTGCTATGGAAAGCTCCAGAGCTATTGAGGGACCCTAGTGCATGGATAAAGGGTTCACAAAAGGGGGATGTATACGCGTTTTCTATTATCTTGCATGAAATAATGTGTCGACGAGGTCCTTTTGGTGCTTGCGGCGTCGAAGAACCTAAAGGTTAGATACACGAAAGGTAACAGTTTTTTTAGGTAAAACCCTCTGAGCCCCAGATAAAATATTTAAGTTACATTTGTGTTTATTACCAGAAATTATAAGACTGGTTAAGTTAGGTTACGATGAAGTAAACGGTGTGCCACTGAGGCCTAGTATACATCATTTGAGGGACTGCGAAATGGCAGAAGACTATGTCATCCAATGCATTACTGATTGTTGGGATGAATTCCCAGAAAATAGGCCAGACTTTGGTATGATACGTGCCAGACTCAAAAAAATGAAAGATGGAAAGTATGTTGATCCTAATATCATAATTTTTTTAAATTTATTTTAAATGTATCTTATCTTGTTAATTTAGACATAAAAATATAATGGATCAAATGATGGACATGATGGAAAAATATGCAAACAATCTTGAAGATCTAGTCAACCAACGTACGCATGAAGTCTATGAAGAAAAACAAAAAACTGAGGATTTATTGCATCGGATGCTACCAGCGTAATTATTAACTTGATAGTTTTGATTAACTAAATTTTAACTTAATCCTACATAAATTATTTTATATAATCAGGCCAGTAGCAAAACAACTAACTCTAGGACACGGTATAGAACCAGAATCATACAATTCAGTTACCATTTACTTTAGCGATATTGTTGGTTTTACTGCAATGTCTGCTGAGAGTACTCCTCTACAGGTCAGTTGTATGAATATTAAATAGTTTTTATTTATATATATATATAATTATATAAGATATTAATATATAGAAGCAGGGGGTTGCATGAAAAATCACTAAAAATGCCATTAATCAATCAGTGAGCTAATGGTCCCCACAAACTAAGATATATCTTATATATCTATATATCCTAGTCCTTGATGATCCCTTAAACATGATTTAGTGGGCCATGATCAATCCATTAAATTATAGGGAACCATTAAATTAGTGAATTTTTATGCAACCTGGCATATAAATATTAAATAGTAAATATGCATAAACTATATAGTAATTACTAATTTTTGTATTTAAGGTTGTAAATTTTTTAAACGATCTATACACATTATTTGACAAAATCATCAAAGGTTACGATGTTTACAAAGTTGAAACAATAGGAGACGCATACATGGTGGTATGTATTATTATTATTTATTATTGTTCTTACCTTATTTAATTATTAATTTTATTTACACAATATAATATTATTCACTTGTGTTATTAATATTCCAAATTAAAATTATCAAATGTAAACTGTATTGGTTTGGTATAGGTGTCAGGGCTACCTATTAGAAATGGTAATAGAAATTCCGGTGAAATAGCTTCGATGTCATTAAATTTGCTTGAAGCTGTAAAACATCATAAAATAGCTCATCACCCAGAAGCCACATTAAAATTACGAATAGGAATTCACACAGGTATAACACGGTTTATTATACAATTTTTGTAGCGATTCATTATTGATGGTACTTACATCTAAATTGTTTATTTTTGACTATGAATAGGACCAGTGGTAGCTGGTGTAGTTGGCCTCACTATGCCTAGGTATTGTCTGTTTGGTGATACAGTAAATACAGCTTCACGAATGGAATCCAACGGTGAACCATTAAAAATTCACATTAGTGAACAGTGTAAAAATGCTCTTGATGAGTTGGGGGGATATATAATCAAAGAACGCGGTTATGTTAACATGAAAGGAAAAGGAGATGTGCTCACTTATTGGCTTGAAGGGACAACTGAAAAAGCTATTAAAAGAAGAGATGTATGTAAAATAAAAACATGATTGATTGTTTTGATTTTGATAAAAAAAAAAATTTTACGAAATGAAAATGTTTATCTTTAGGTGGACTTGACTGAATCACCTCCTCTTTTTTGTGGATCAAAACGCCACAGTCCAAAAATGTACAACTTTGGAGAGTTTGGCAGCAGACGTCCGTCATTTGCTCCTAGAGGAAATTCTTTTGATCAAAGTGCCAGAGACAGCCAAACTATACTCTATGAACAGCGGCCAACTCCTTTACCTCATCTTTTGCTTGAACCACGGTGTAGACAAATGATACATTCTGCGTCCATGGATCCATTTCCAAACAAACACATTAGCAGAGTGAGCTCAATGATCAAAAGAAGTTGTCGTTCATTAGAGGTTAGAGAACATTAATAATTAATCTGCAATTAATGTATTAAAACAGACACATATTTTTACTGTCATAAAATTATTTATTTGCATAGGATTCAAAACTTCTTAACGATCAATGTACAAAAGAAGAAAACTGTGAAGAAAATGTTGAGGAAACTGTGGTTAATGGTAGCCTTCAATATACCCCTTTATTGTCAATAGAAGACAACAAACGATGGCATTCATTCGAAGACATTTCCATGGAACCACATAGAAAAAAATTGGTTTCAAGAAATTCAATTAGAAGTTGGTTGGTTGGATTATTCAATGGCACTGCCACACCCTGTCGAACAAGCGAAGTGTCATTACGTAAAACGTATTCGGACAGACAACAGATTGTTGACAAGGAGAGTGTGGTTTAAATCGAAAAGTATCAAACCAGGTTTGAAATTAAATTATCACTAAAAAAACTTAACGATAGGGAATTTTATAATATTGTAATCAAACGCGATCGAAGTGCTGTACAAAATCTTCACAATTCTTTGACAATTTTATTTTTAGAGCCTGTATTCTGCTTAAAAAAAAAAATGCACGATTATATTATCATTGGCTTCAGTTATGCCGTATATAATAAATGTTTTTAAGACAAATTCTTTTTATTTTGTTTCATGAAACATTTAATGAACAATATTTAGAATTTGTTGGTATTTCTTACTTTTGATTAAGCAGAAAATCACATCACTAAGTTGTTTGTTAGGTACCATTGATTATTTATTATTATTTTTATCATTATTATTATTATGGATATATTATATTGTTATTATTATTACCTAATTATTGTGCCATTCAATAAATTATTAGGTATCTATAATAAATAATGTGCCTCTTAAATATATTTTGTTGTAGTTATTTATTTTATTTTTACTCATTTGATAATATTAATAGTTTAATTATTTTTTAATGGTCAAAGTTACTACATTATTACAATAGATAATAATATTATAATATATAGGTATATATTTATGAAATATATTTTGTTTGTTTTTTTTTTTTTTTTAAGTTATATTATAATTGTTCAACGTTTTTAGATATTATAAATTAAACTAATTAGAACAATTTGGATTTCTTTAATTTTTTTTTTATATTTTTGAATGGTCATTCATTTCATAATTGTTTGGGCTAAGTATTATTGATCACAATTATGTGTATTTGTTATTAGGTTTTGAATGTGACTTAGCATTATAGTAAACATTTATGTTTTTATTATTTACCATTATGTTGTAGCTTTTATAATTTTGAAAATTTCATCTTAACTATGTGAGACAATATTTATCAAACTATTTTAATTCTTAAATATTTATTTACGATATATCCAGTCATGTAAATTTTTTAATTTAATTTTACTTTTAATATTTATATTTATACCGATCACAAATTATTTACAAATTTAAACTGTTTTGTTACTTATTAAGCTTTGTGTGAAGCTTTATATTTATTGTTTTCCAGTAACTTATTCAGTATTCTATCATTTTGATTTTGGTTATTAAATGACTGTTGATAGTGTTAAAAATCATAATTTTTGTCTTACGTAGGCTCAGTAATGCATTCCTGTCCTCCGAAAATGTATTATCGTCTTAATAATTATTGTACTTCATTTTTTGAAGACTACTGAGGTGCTGGGATAACGTCATGCTGACCATAATATATAGTTTTTACGGGGCTTGAGTTATGTTAGGAATTTCAAATTTTAGGTTACATATTATGGTTACAAGTACAACATTTTATGAAAATTTCAAGTAAAAAAATCATTTTGATGAGTACCTGCAGGTACCCGGTATCTAAAGTTGGAATTCTGGATTTTCTTCTAAGTTACAAAAACATTATCGTGGTTACATTTCATTCAGATACAGACCCAGGTGGGAGGGGTTTGGGGGTCAGCCGACCCACAGTTTTTTATTTCATTAATAAAGTGGTCCCTGTTTCACGAATTAGAATGTATATATATATTTCAAAATAATTTTTTTTGTTATATACTAGTTATTATAGCTACGTAGTTGGTACAACGACAACGATAGCCACCACTCACCAATCATCCCTTTAACCACGCCATGAAAAATGAGATGTCGTCTCATATTAATTTTTTAACTGTATTTGGGTGCTTATTGAATTGTATTGCTGCTCCGGACACCGCCAACTCAAGCGCGTGGCTTACAACTATAATAATTAATAAATAATATATATTTATTAATTGTTATAGCAATACAATTCAATAAACACCCTCAATACAGTTAAAAAATTGATCTCATTCTTCATGGCGTGGTGTACAGGGATGATTGGTAAGTGAGTGGTGGTTATCGTTGCTGTTGTACCAACTGTGGCGAGTATGGCCTATGACAGTGCCTTATACAGGAATTTTATATATGGGGGGGGGGGCTAAACCGTGTGTACGGCCGTGACCTATGAGACAAGAGACGAGTCTCCCTGTTTATAGTTTTGATTTATTTTGTTTATGCAATATTTTGCATATTAAGTAATCGTTATTAACTTAGTTAATTTTATTTTTATACAAATATCGTTATCGACGTCGCCGTGGTTGCGTAGTTGCTTCATTGTCCACCACAAACTTATTTTCGTGATTATTTTTTTTCAAAATCCCCCCGACCTAGACTCACACAGTACTACTGGAACTTAGGACTGGGGACTCTTTATATTTTATACACACAATAACAAAACCCATTTGTGATAGTATGTTTCTTGGCAAGACACCGTTCGCCCAAAAATTAAATTTAGGTTTATTATCACAAATGGTTTTTGTTGAATCGAGGAAAAATTTTTTATTAAACCATGTGTGTCCAACCCGCGGCCCTCACTTCAATTTAAAAACCATTAATTAATTGTATATAGTAAATTAATATTAAGAAAAAAACTTATTTTAAGAATATAACTACTAAATATTAAACATCAAATAAAGATAAACTTTATTAGTGTTTTATCTTTATTGGCTCCAATACCAATGTTCCGTGTCATTTATCAACAAAAAATGTATTGTTGTATTAAAGAATATAATACAATCATTCAATTTGAATGTATTATTATTAAAAAGTATGTGGGCCACAACAACTTCTACCCATATGATGTGGCCCAGTCTTCACAAAAGGTCAGACACCCCTGCACTATATCAATAATAAAACGGCCCTTGTGGACTATCTACAATAATTTTCATTACAAAATATTGATCTGTTGATATCTATGTTTAACTGTATGTTCCATTTTGTTTGAACAAATTTCACCTTAATTAGTGGAGTGTAAAACAAAACAAACAGAAATAAGTTAACGACAATTTATATATTACATATAATGAGAACATTTATTTACATAATTTAATACATTGCAAATTCAATGACGTACAAAAATATGTTATTAACGTGTAAATATTTGGTTTTTGAGAAACATTTGAATTTTTAATGTGTCCACCTGAAACAAAAAGAACAAACAGTTAAAAAATATGAGCAATATCAATTAATAA
>WHPZ01585633.1:0-24924 GCA_016617965.1 Macrosiphum rosae
CTGCTATAATTCCTCTCTCGATCTATGCTTCCTCTCGTCGTCTTCATAATATAATATTACATGTTCTCGCATACTTCGTCGTCGTCGCTTATACTTACAGAGTTTTGCTTGATCCTATATATTTTCAAACGCTTTTGATCCATCTAAACCGTATATATTATATAATATCATATATCGTGATGCCATAATAATATTTACGACCACTTTATAGTTAATAATATAATAATCACGTGATATCTCAATATATTTAAGTACCCGCGAACGTACATTATATAATATCATTATAAATATAGTGTATAATAATATGTACCGTAGCTGACTGTCTTACTCTTACACATGTACAATATAGCAGATTTCCATTCACTAGTTAGTAATTTCAATGTTCTTAGTTTAGATATTAGAGTGAGCTGACTTAGTACTATTATCAAACTTTTAGGTAAGAAAATTATCTGTACTTAAGCGTCGGCGAGTTTTCAATATTTTTATTTTCAAGCGAATATGAGCTTTTTTAATTTGTAATATTTCACATGGTCATATCTTGCTTGACAATGAAAATATCAAAAAAACTCCGACGCTTAGCCACAGATAATGTTCTCGCCTAAAAGTTTGATAATTGGTCAATTCACTCTAATAATATCAAAACTAACAGCAAACACAATGCTTAAACATAATTTTTACTACGATGAGAACTGCAGCATGCATTAATATTTATTCATACTGATAATATTATCATGTCCTAATGGTTGTGTACAATTATTATAGTTAAATGGGTAATTGAGATTCCAAATTACCAAAATTCAGTTTTTCTATGAATAATATGAACTGTGGATGTGATGGGTATCGATTTCATATTAGTATCTATTGTACTATAGGTATAAGTGGACAGTATGTTTTAATATTATTTATTAATTATGTATTATATTTTATAATTTTAATACATAGTTGAAAAATCAAAAACACGTAAGTTAATTAAAATTCACACTTCAAAACCGCGGGGCTTATAATACATTTTTGAACCACGGGGCCCTGGACAACTAATATTTGTTTATTAATAAGTAAATTATTAAAGTACTTAGTACTTACATACATTTTCCTTCCTCCTTAACAGACTTAGGACTGTCTATGAATGTGATTCATATTTCATAGGTGTGGTTAAAAATGCATGTTAATACTTGCTTATTAATAATTGTTAGTAAAAAATATTTAATACTTGTTCAAGTTAAAAATGCATGTTAATTTTAATTTTAATATAATATTTATGTACTCTTTATCGATGATTATCAGTGCCCAACACAGATAAAATATAATTATTTTCTGGTGCGCAAACCAGTTGTACATTTAATATAACAGTGTGCCCAAACGAGTTTCGATTTTTCAGGTAAACATTATAGATTGTGCGCAAACAAGTTGCAGCCGAATTATTCGGAGTATTTTGATATATAAAAATAAAGTTTTGGACAAGTATAATTTATTAAATATCACTTTATTTAAATTTATAGAAAAAGGTTGTTTTTTAACGACTCAAAGTTATCTACAAAAAATAATATACTTAAAGTTTTTGAAATAATTAGTGTCTTAAGTTAAAATTAATATTTAATATCGAATTGTCGTCCATCGTGTGTACTCACGTTTCACCGGTTATAAAGATATTTTATTTTCATTGATAATATATTACGCCCTATAATAGTGGGCTCAGTATACAAGTTATTACAACAAAATATATTTATTAGCTAAGATAATTATAGAATGTACCTACCTACATACTATTAATAACGATACAAGCAGAACGATTGAAAAGAATGATTGATCCCCACATACCGTATCAATTCGTTTTTTAAGCAACCCTTTAAATCAGCATTTAAAACGACTACCTACCGATCGTAAACGCCATTATTGAAATTCTTAATAATATAACTACCTACTCAAGTATTCTGCGTATTATCATCGTCACTATCACAAAAATAAATTTCGTTTATCCGAGAGCATACATGTAAGACTATTGACTATACTATGAAGACCATTGAGGTTTCGGTTTCACTGCAGCTGCTAAGAACTCGACTAAAAATAATATTTTATTTTGATTTGCTCAATAGTAGGTATTAGGTACAAGGCGATTTCCACCCATTTTATCGTTAAGTACCTATAAGTTAATATAATATATCGTTTATATTGTTTATCTATTTAATTTGTTATTCGTATATTTGTCGAGATAATGAGTGTTATCTAACTGATAAAATAATCACGTTGCACGCGTGTATACGTATTTTTCACTGTCGTTGCAGTATGTGATACATATATGCGGTATCCATATAATATGTTTGTTTTACGACTTAACTGTTATGCATTCAGGTCTCCAACAGCCCAAAAGTATCTATTGTTTATTTTAGCGGAGACAATCATTTTGTGTAAAAATTGTAGGTAATTTATGCACCACGAGATTATTTAATTATGTCAAACAATAAAAATATTTGTCGTTATAAGAAGTAAGAACTCAAGTACGTTTTTATCTATAAACTATAATCTGCAAGTCGCAAGTGTAATATATTATTGACGGACATAAGTACATAATAACAATATAATCCATTATAGCTGGTATACGAATGTTAGTAGGTAGAGACGTAGAGTACTTATTATAAACTATTAATATTAAGAGCTAACTAATTTCGAAAGGAAATTATTGGAGAAAAATATCAGAACGATGCGTATTTTATGAATAATATTATATATATGACCTAACCTAAATAGAAAGTTGAAACAAATAAAATAGGTGTGCAAGTATAATATAATTATAGTAAATAGTAATATCAATAGTCATACCTAACCTAATTGGATACCACCTATAAAATATAATGTGCTGCTCCGCTGATACAAAATAATTACATATAATAATATACAGTTGTTATGAAAATATATATTTATTTTTTGAAGAAATATCAAGGTATAATAATGTATATTATCAACTAATGCAAATTAAATATCAAATTAATCATTTAGATATTTAGCATATTATACATTAAAAAAAAAAAAAATAATATTTTATACGCTAATAGTGTATTAATAAAAGACGTACCTATTGTAAATAATTGTAATTATATTATTATCTTATAGATTATTGGTTTGACTATAAAAATTAATAAACATTATAATATACTTATGAAAATAAATGTACGAATAATAAAACAATTATATTATTATATCATTACGTAATGTGCAGTATATTTGATGATTGCATATAGTTGCACAGTTTTTCGTCAAACTACATGACCACATAAATTTACAACAGCATGTGCTTGGCGACCAGAGCTAACGATGAGACTTGGACGAGCAGTAAGCACATTTCCGTGCTGGAAGCGCCACTCTTCGGGGCCTCAGTGGTAGTGGCAGCTTCTGCGGCGGGTGCCACAGTTTCAGTTGCTGTCTCACCAGCGGGCTTGTTAGCCACATTCTTGACTGGAGCCTCATTCTTAGAGACATCGACTTTTGAGTTGGCTTGCTGTGCGGCGATCTGCGCATAAGAGAAAATATCATCATATCGATATAAATCGTCTTCATCAATAAAATACGATAAAATAATTTTTTTTTTAATTTTATTATAATCATTATAAATTACAAAAATGTAACTATACAAATTTTACATGATTATCTATCTCTTTTAATCTAAAAGCTTGTGTTAGAGATTGAGAGTAATATAACTTAACTACAATTTAAACGTATATATAGTAGATAAACGACATAAGTAATAATAAGTTAAACACAGCAAAAGAAGATAAAGTTAAAATATTTTTAAGTTATTTGAGAGAACTGCCAATTATACGCCAATTTCTTAGCATTATTTTGAGAGAGCCGAATATTTTTTTTATACAGATATGGCATAGAGTTGAAAAACACTGCAGGACCTAGATAGTTGACAAAAGATTTTCACGGGTAATCAATAGGTATGTTAAACCGTCTATTTTACATTTTGTTTACAAGAATTTGTCCGTCAAGTCCAAAGTGAACTGCAGAATGGCCAATTTTTTATAGAGAAGTTTAACAGGGAGGACACCCAGACCCAATTATCTATATTTATGCGAGGTAAGAACCTGATAAAGAGTATTTATTTAAGCAAATTCTTACTATATTATACTGATTTGAAAAACAATCTGCCGATCCTCCCAAATTAGTAACCTATATTGAATATGAATTGGTATAACTCAATATCACATCGTCGATCGCGTTTGATCGGACGAAAGACAAATTATATATTTTTAATAAAATATACGACATACATCGCGATATGGGGGAGGTACACGAGGGTATGCGATGGTACCCGATGTGCGCGTGTCTGAGTGGTTTGCGTTTGGGCACATTTTTAAAAATTGTCATGTGTTTGGGTAAATTAGCATAATATTCTAAATTGAATTTGTCGTAACAAGCGTTAATCAATATAATCTTTTATCTTTTACAATAATGTACCATTCTCGCTCAAACACAATATTATGGGGGGACGAGGTGGCCGAGCGGTCTAACGCGTCGGCTGCGGCGCTGGCAGTCGCGGGTTCGATTCTCGACCACTGGGCGGCATTTTTCTCCGGGCAAGTCACGGTGTCCGGGAAACAAGTGCCGCCATCCCCCACTCCGGGGCATGGTAGAAACCTACGGGTGCCCCATTCAAAATTCTGCCAAAAAATACACCTACGTGTAACACACCTACCGTTAAAAACCTACAGTACCAACCCCCCTCCCAATGGCCTAAGTTGCTGCGGGATAATTAATAATAATAAAAAAAAAATACAATATTATGAGAAACTCGTTCAAACACATTACCTATACTTTTATTATGCTGGTAAAAATAGGTAATTCGTACAAACGCATGAAGCCCTCTCATGGGTATATCCGCGTCCGAGGCCCCCGGGCCAAACCCGAATTATCGCTACGTAATACCATTGATTATAAATACTAGTATTTATAATCGATGATAATATTAATTATCAATGCGAAACTTGACAATATTATTTACCTCGTTTTCGACGACGGGGCTGCTGAAGGCACCCTGGAGCGCGAAGGCGAACACGGCTACGACGAACACGATTTTGTACATGTTGATGATGGCGTTTGACTGCAGCTGTACCGTGTGTGGTTAATTTGAAATTCGACTGAACTCTGATCGAAGACTAAACGCTAAACGTTCTTTTACCGACTTCCTAAGAGACGGGCGCCGCCGACGCGTATCTTATCTATAGTCGAACGACACTCCACCACGAGGACACAGCACTCGTGTGGCGACTCAGAGATAACGCGAGTTCGAGTGCGTTGAGTTTCGTATTCTAATATTATAGTACGGTCCTGTTAACTGTACACGATATAATAATAGGTAGGTAGTTACCTATTATTATGCGCATCATGCTCTCGAGACCACAAAACGATATTTACAATAAATATAATATTTATATTAATGCGTATACACGCATTACGCAGGTTCAATAAATTAAAACACAATTTATAGAACCAAAAGCATTTAGGTTATTTGCACACCGATTACCCGCGGAATTAATGCATAATGTGACGTGCCGGCGATAAAATTATTAGAATTATATTATCGTCATGTTCGATTATAAAATTTCACCGAACAACAATGATTAATACGTGGTTTACTTCGAATTGTTGACAACGTAATAAATTGATACCAATAATCAATATCTGCGTGTGACTTACCGTCGTAAAATAATATTATACTCTACATCTATTATAATTCTATATCTACTGTTAATTAAATAGACATCGGAAATTGTCTAATAACCAGTAGACAACGAGGAAAACATATTATAAAACACTAAAACAGTAAATTACGAAAAATATGATTTACAATTTTTTATGAAAGAAGACAAAAGTATTGATATTTCTTTTTATGTTTAATAAATACGTCTTAATTTGGGTAATGTGATTTATAGTTGATAATTTTTTTTTTTTTATTAAGAGCTCGCTACACCCCACGTGCGTTATCTATTTCTTACAAACGCATAAAATACCAAAAATTTTACGTTCTGGATAATCTATTTAACTCTGTCATGTTTAAAGTAAGAACGAATTAACCTATTATTAAATTTAAAAGTAAAAATATTATCTACTGAATCTCATAGGTATTTCATATTTTTTTATATTTTAATTTTAAAGCTAGTTATGAGAATTTTAAAATTAAAAAATGTTTGCGCGCACATTTTAAAATAGGTACTCATAACTCGCTTTAAAATTGAAATATAAAAAAAAACCTACGAGGTTCATTAAATTTGATATCAGGCCAATAATTCGCTTCAGTATTAAACATAATATAAGAGTCAAATGGATTATTCAGAATATTATATAATTTGCCATGTTATATGCGTTTGTAAGACGAAGACAAACGTATGCGGGTGTAGCGTTTTCTTAACTCGTGAAAACTTATAATATGCTTCGTCACATAAGTGAAACATAACAAGTGATAACTGAAAACGATTTCAAAGATGTAATTTACCTCTTGCAGAGCTTAGGGCTTGGTAAATGTTTTTATGCTTGCCAAGTCTTTAATTGCGAATACGCATACGCCATACATATTATAATACGTATTACGTATACCTAATAGTATGTATTCCCATTTCCCATATTATATTTTATAGACTTTGACAAATGTTTGTTTTTGGAATTATTTTTTCTTTTTGGGTAAGGAGTGCTAACTTGAATGTTTTGCGAAAATTTTTACAAGCCGCAGACTAGAATTAATTTTATTATCTGTTATGTGTAGGTATATAGATTCCCTGACTGTAAAGCAAAATTATCGATATAAGACCTTGTGAAAAGTATCGAAAAATTCTATGCATCAAACCGATCTCCACCGCGAAGATTTGTAATTTCCTATAGGTATACGTGTTGTAGGTGTATCATATGGCTTTCGAATTTATAAAAATTTATGTTTATCGTTTTATTCTGCACCGAGGTGACCGAAGTTAAACATAACAACAATAATATTATTATATTACATCGGGTTTGCACGCAGATATAGAGACTATAATGCGTGGTGCAGTATTTAGACGATTATTTCATTAGCTTATATTATAAATATAAAAAATATATGCTGTAAATACTGCTGAATATAATAATATTATGTATATCATAATGATTATATATGTGCCGGAAAAATGTTTTAAACCCCGTCGGAAGTCGTATATAGTATTTTGTATAGAGTGTCCACCATTTATCCCAGGGGACTTTGTAGGACCCCTACTGTATTGTGTATATATAGAGAGTTTCTGATACGCACATTATTATATACGGAATTTACAATGATATTATCTCGGCGTGTATATATATTGTGTGTACACTGTACAGTCTATGTTATGCGGTTTACTGCGCCAAATCGAATTATATATATTATAAATTATCGTTTATTAGACGTCATGTAAAAATACTTCGAATCAAAAACTAAATTTAAGCTGTTGATTTTAAATTCTCAGCGGCAGAGGAGCGTATAATATGTCTTACAATGTTTTTTTTTATATACCTACTTGAAAAATATTGATGGTAAAGGTACCCAATCTTATACGATTATTGAACAGTCTTAATTTTATTTTTACAAACGTTTGAAGTAAACATTTTGACGAAATTGGATATTTGAACGAAAAATAATGAATTTTTTTCGACTGATTTTAGTTATCTTGTTGTAATTCAAGGAAATAATATATTAATCGTTGGTAGTAACTTTAAACTTGTTCACTGTTACTTATATATATTTAATATCTTAAAAGTAATACAACTATTTTTTAATAAGAAATTGACATAATATATAGGTCAGATCCTTTGCTCAAAAGTCAAAATCGTTTTTCTTATTCAATCATATTTTACGAATGAATTGAAATATAACACGTCCGTTACTGTGAAATGCTGAATGACGTGATTTAGAAAGGTTAAAATTTTTTTTTTAAATATTATTTTCCCACGATTTGTCATCATTGCAAAACGACATTTTTGAAAAAGTACTTAATTAAAAAAAATGTTTATTGTTATAATGTTATAAGTTTTTTTCTTTTTGATTGAAAATATCTATAGGCAGATTTTAAATTTAATGCAGCCAAAGCAGATTATTTTTTGGAATATTTACGATATGTTTAATTTGAATTTCAAACGAATAGTTAGTTAATTTAAGTGGGGCTGGGATTTGAATGCAATGTAATTTTTTTTCTGGTATTTAAGACGTAGTGAAAAACAGGTTATAGTAGATTCTGATTAATTTAAATTTTGATTGTATTTTTATTTTGAACGTTTTGCATAATTCAACTTTTTTGGTGTTGTTTGTGCTTTTTAGTGTATTTTTCAGGGTTTTAAACATTTTTTTTTCTGGAATTTAATGTTATAGTAGGTACTTGTCAAATGTATTTTTGTAATAATAAGCATCATTTTGTTATTCGTTAAATATAGGTTATACATATATTCAATATATACTGTAGTAGAACGTGGTGTATAGATTGCAATACTCATCAGTCGTCGATCACCGTTTTCACATCATGCACAAATAATATTAAAGAGGCGATAACTTCTACTTTAGAAAATTCACCAGTGTACAACACAGTTTTGTTAAATCATTTTTTATACATTATACTGTAAAAAATTCCTTTTTTGATTCCGAACGAAGCGATGAATATGTATTGGTTTTACAATGATTTGTGTTTATTTTTAGATTCTGAGAGGAGCGAAAGAATGTATTGATTTTACATGTGTTTGTCAGCAGTATTTTGGGTAGTAAAAATGCTCCAATTTTCAGATCAGCATCTTTTCTGATAGAAAAGTGAATCTATTTTGTACAATTGAGAGGTAAAAATTGAAAATTACAAGTAGTTTTAGAAATAGTTAAAAAAAACAAAAAAAAGTGGTAAAATTTTCTCAAAACCAATTTTGAAAATATTGATTTTATCTTTTTGTTGTAACACAAATGAAGTTATCAGTTATCACTTATCACATATCAATACAGACGAAAATTACACACCTAAATATACGTTAATAAGTAGTTATTTATCAAATAAACAATTATAACGTTAGCTATATTAAATTGAAAGAAAATATTAAATGTAAAATTTAAGGAAAAATTGAATTACAGACTTAAGTTCACTTTTTTCGTTTCAAAATTCTTCATGTGGCTACCATCAGACGAGATAAAAATGATTATTTTCATTTTAAAAATGTACAACACATCTAACATAAATATACCGTCTAGTTTCAGAGTTATTAACATTTTTACAACTAACTATAATGACTAATTATATAACTATACTTGATCAACATTTTTAGGTACCAAAATACTCCAAAAAATATTCTGTTTTGTAATATGAAATTAAATTCCTTTTTTTTTTTCCTTTTTGGAATATTGAGTGTGACACAAATATATCACCTTGTAGATATTAAAATAAATAAAAAGTTAACTAGGTATTATCGCTAACGTTAAAATGTATGTGTTTTACTTGTAGAAATATTTCAAAATAATGCTTTTAAATATTTTCACTAATTTAATTTTTATTAACGCGGTACTGTTTTATGCATGAACGTTTTTGTGATTAAAAAACACGTTATGAAATGTTTGTTCAAGTGTTTTATGAGCTATATTATGTTTCATCATAGACATCATCGTGAGTACGTTGATAAATATAATAGAATACATAAGTAATTTTAAAAACAAGTAGCTTTTGTTCTACCAACAACTTATAATTGAAAAGATTAGATAAGTGAAACAATAAATGCTCATCGCATGTTCATAGGTTATATATGGCTCACAACTCACAAGTATTACTATATATACAGTTACTGTGATTTAGTTACGTAGAACTTTTTTGACTTAATACGAATTTATAAAAAATTTCCATTTCAATATTTACCAAACTTAATTTAGGTACTATATGATAAATTTGTGTGAGAAGCAAATTTAAATATTTGTAGAACTTTTACGTCGATAATTTTAATTTAAAAATCAATTTTAGATTAGGTACATTATAAATGATTCATGAGCAATAGCCAATAACCTTTTCTAAATATATCAGACGTGTAAACCTGTATAAATGTTGAGCTTACACAGGATGATTCACCAAGCATGCCCATTCCCATTTTTTCTTTAATAATGAATTTATTCAAATTCTCATTTTCGGAATTTTTAAATGCATTCAAATTTCAAAGACAATTTTTTCAAATTCTTGATTTTTTTCGTTCTACTTGCTGAGTATCCCATGACGATACAGACTTCTATTTTCCAAATGAGAACCCCTCTTTTATACTGTAAATTATTTAGTTAATTTTTGAAAATTTCAATGTACCTAATTCAAAATTCGAATTTGTGTGTAAAAAAATGGTTTTACAAAAATATTTAATAGACGTAATATTAAAACTAGTACTTATTATACTTATTGGACTATTTTTACAAATTATTTATATTGATAGATTAATATTAATGACTAAAATTTTCAAATTCCCCCCAAGTAGCCCCCATATCTTATAAGCCCATTGCCATGGATCTTATATCCTTAGAACATAAAGTTGAATAGGAAACTCAAAAACTGCTAGTACGAATTTCGATTTTGATATACCAAATTTTTCAGAAATATTATCCACTTAATTAATTGAAAAGGTAGGTTTTAATTTGAAAATCAGAAGTTTGTAACTACACAGGACACTCTTTAAGTAGTACAAAAATAATCTCAAGAATTTGAAAATATGGTTTTCAAGTACCTAAATTTAAATATTCCAAGAATAATATTTTAAATAACTGCATTATTGCAGAAAAAAAGGGGGTGAGCATGCTTAGTGAATCACCCTATATGTATAAATCTAAGTAGTATGGAGTAGTTGGAAAATATGTATTCTAAATTTGAACATTTAATAAAAAAAAATATTAAAACAATGATATAAATGCAGGAGCTTAAGACTTTCATTCATGATATTGGTTTTATATACATTATTAAACAGCGAATGAATAAGAGCAATTTACGATAACACAGATGTTCAAATACGTACTAGAATAATAAATAACTTCAGATTGTATACCCAATGACATTGAGTATATTTATCTTAGCTGTATATACTCCAGTAGCGTCGTTTCGACTTTTACTATAGATGGGGGGAAAACTTTGACCGGCCCTTTTACAAATAATAAATTTTGGTTCCTCCCGTGATTGTTGCAACTTTTTACAATATAACTTATAGCCAGGTGATGTCCCGGCCTCCACACCACCTGTTTTATTGAACTGGCGTTATCTATATGATATTTATCACCCGTGTTGGTCGCATTACCTTATAATATATTCAATTAAAAAACATAACGAGTACCTACTTATACAATAATTTCCAGTAAGAAATTACAAAATAAATTTTTTTTAATATGCGTAAAAAAAGTATTTAACTGTACATAAAATATATATTTTTGTTAAATTTTTCTTTTCTTGTAAACTGGCAAACTCTAAAGATCCCAATGATTGGCCTAGTAAGCCTTTAAAAACAAGACAGGCGAGAAAATGATACTTTGTATTCCTAAGTGGCGTCACTGCTTGGACCGTGAAAAATCTGAACCATACCTTATATAATATAGCTATAATGGGTATTAAAAGTTGCCTAAATCCAATAATAGGTAGGTATAACAACTATATTAATTGTTATCATTTATTAAACCTGCTCGCGATCATTACGCCATTGCATTTTTACTTTTCAATAGGTAAAATATTAATTTAAGCGTATAACAGAAATAGATAACGTAATCTTCTAAACAACATTTTCCATTTTACTTAATATTATTGTCGAGATTTTTAAAAGAATAATTGAGTTTAATTATTAAAATTTGAATTACATTATAGCAGTGTTAACCCAATAATAAAATATGTTCAAAAATGCCTAAAATCTAATCTATGTTCTAACTACAATTGGGTATATTAAATATTTCATAATTTTTTTTTTTATAAAGATAATAAAATGTGTTTTATGAATTTAATTTTCATATTATTTTACTCGATTAAACATGTTTTGGTAATTAATTTTGTATGATAGCTAGTGTATAATATTATACTATAAAGTAGTAATATTATTTATTTATTATTTAATAATATACAGTACATGTTTATTACAATACATACACGAGGCAGAATGTAAATGTATAAGATTGTTTTATGTCGTCTTTATAGCTACTCCGTCGGCTGGAATTATGATGATAGTGAAATCGTGTTTCACAAAATTTTTTTATAGGAATAAAATTTATTAAAGCCCGTGGTAGACATTCGCCCACTTTATTATTTAGTATTATTATATAGGTACCTATATTTATTATACGATGACATATATACGCGTTTCTTATAAACTTAAAAGCGTGATCGTAATACTATAGTATTATAAGTATAATATTATTATCATTGCAGCTCAAGGATTAAACGACAAGTGTTCGAAATGGATAATGGTTATAATACGCGACTACTGATATCGTTTGCAATATTAAATCAACAACTGTACATTACCTATATAGGTACCTACCTACATTTAAAATCAGTCGGTCGGCGCACAAATTCATCGTAAACAATATATTAATCCCTATGGCCTTCGCTAGGGCAATTTGTCATATTTATATAATGCGCAAATCTGTGGTGCGCTCGTTGCAGCTCGTTGCAGGTAACATTGTATTATCGAATCCTCTCTCTATATCACAACGCATTTAAACTCAGCACCCACGACGAAGATGATAGAAATAATAATAATAATAATAACAACAGTAATATATAGAAGAATCGCGTAGGAGCTATATAATAATAATAATATTATATAGCTATATACATTGTTGTTTTTATTTTAAACACTTTTAGCCGAACCACATCATGAGCGCATATCAAACAAACACACGCTCCTGACTTATCGGATTACTATATGGGGCACTCCAAAGCCATTAGATCTGCTTCATATTATATATACGGTTACAGCGTTCACAGAAAACACCGTAAACTCTCTGCGGCGTAGCGACCACACTGGTTAACCGCCTCGGTGTGGCGGAGTGCAGAATATACACATATAGGTACCTAAAATCCTAAACCGCTATAGCGGACACGACCTATACCTACCTACCACACTCGGTTTTAAACGACCGTGAAATCCGAGTTGTTCCAAACATCCAAACAGTTTGTAAAACGTGACGTTTTCCGGCCGCTTTCGTCAACTCGGGCAATTTCACTGCTGTGGACGAAATAACATTTGCTTCGCACAATTTAGTTACTCGCATAGGTAGGTAATCATGTCATTGTATACCGATCCCAAAGGCACAAGTCAGTTTACTAAAATTTCGACGTATTATATTTTGTTTGATTGATTTTTTATGTTATAAAAGTATCGATAAAAACCGTTTAACCATAATATATCTATAATATAAAAATGAATCACCGAATGTGTTGCTAAGCACAAATCTCGAGAACGGCTGGTCCGATTGGCTCAATTTTTTTTTTAAGATGTTTGTAATATTGCACTAAAGCACGCGCAGTGTTATAAGTTATATAACTTAATAATAACCCTATTATAATCGTTTGGATTTGGTAATTGGTAGTTAGAATAGATATAGGCCACTTATAGTAGGTAGGTAGTTATACTGGTAGTAAAATAATATACATTTCAGCAATATAATTTAAATATCCACAGCTGAAATTTAAAACCACAAAATCATAAACATTTACCTATAATAGCCTAGACTCAATAAAACGATAGGTTGCTGTAAAAAGTGTGAAGTACGTGCTTACTATAATATAATACCTATACTCTACTAAGATAATATCGCTAGTATGACTGACCTGATTTTGTAAGATCTTTAAGAGGGAAATGCAGCAGTATTTTAGCTTTAAATATATAGTGCAAACTCATGCCCATCTGCAGGTAATTTATCAATAAGTTCTATAATAGTATCTACTATATCATAATATAAATTCTATAAATATGTCTCTATATGGTATATATTAGTATGATAGCGTTGAATATTTTTTGAAGAAGACACAATGCCAAGGGGGGTGACGTGCTATGACCATCATGTGCGTTACGAAGGGGTGTTCAAAGGGCATTATCGAGTTCCGGAGTATCTAATATGGGCGATCGCACTTCCGGTTCCAATCAAAGTCTCATGAATCCTCGTTTGTAAATATACAAAGTACGTTGGTAAATCGTTTGTGGATTGTGCGAACCGTTTGAACGATGATATTATTATAAATGTAGAAAAATAAAATTTTCACGATAGATTATTAATAATTTTATTTTAATATTTTAGTAATTTTATATGTGTATTTAAAATATTGTCTTAAACATGATGATGTATCAACACCATGTTTTTATTTATTTTTCTTCTATTATGCAAAATTTCATTTATTGTATTTTGAAAGTTTTTTTTCTTAACTGAAATTTTTTTTTAAGTTATAATATTTCTAATAAATATATTATAGTAGGTACGTTTTTTTTTTTTTAAGAACTTCCTGTATAAGCTATATTAGTTTGACATTTAAATATTGATAAATACAGTGATACAATAAGTAATAATTGCTAATTAAACATAATGAGCAAGTAGGTATACGTTATAAAATGGAATTTCATTTAATAATAATTTAATATTAATTGGTTGATAAAGTGATAAACAGCTTCTGAAAAAAATAATTATAACAACTATACAATATAATATAGTCACTTCATCTGATTGGTAATGATAAAATCGCGGATTTTTATGCACTTAAAATTTTCAAAATATGACATAATATACAGTCAAAATTGTGAAAATATGAAGAAAAAATATTTTTTATAGGGTAAAATTTTACAATAATAATTATTAGTTTTTAAATTGATGATGAATTAAAAAAGTTACAAATTAACCAACTTATAATTAGGTGTCTAAACTTAATAGACTTATCTTTATTTCAATTTTCAATGTTCGTATTTAGTGCTTACAAAATTAATTTTTGAATTTTCTATTTGACAAAAATTATTTTAAACCTTTTTTTTTAAATTTTCGATTTGATATGCAATACATTTTGAATTTTGTCAAAATATACACAAATATGCAATAACCCTTAAATATGCAGTAATATGAAATACTAATTTGCCATAATTTCAAACCATAATGATTCGTTAAGAACTTAAGATTACTGACAAAAATCTAAAAAAAAATGTGAAAATTAAAAAATATACGATTGCATAAAAATCCGCTCTCTAGTATAATGATAACGTGTACAGGTAATAATAAGTAGGTAACTCCTTAAGCGTATACCTATTCCTAGCTCTGGCCCAAAAAATTCACGCAAGCAATATTCGATCTAAATATAATGATTTACGCACTCAAAAACACCGATTCTTAATATCGTATGTATACCCACTCCAGTGTAATGTATAGTGTATTATATAATATTATAGGACGAATGTCAATATAATATGACAATATGACAGGTTTAAATTGTTGTGGTTGGGCGCACAGGGAACAATAGTCGAGGCATTCGTGGTTGTCTGCAAAACGACATAATACATGTTAGGTTACCTATATACATTATTTTGTGTAATAATAATAATATGACAAACAAATCGAGCACTGTCGTCTTGGTGGGTTTTTTTTTTTTTTTAGTAAATCCAACAGAAGCAGATGTCCACCGGATGTCATATTTCCATAATTTAAATTGTATAAGTCCTCGAGAAGACGTATATTAAGTAATGCATACCTATACCTCTTATTATTATATTATTATTATATACAGATGACAAAGTTCCTAGTGTGGGGTACCTATATAATGCCTACATATTTGTTTTCAAGTGGCCGCCGGTCGGTTGTCATTTTACAAATACTTTTGATGATCAAAAGTGGAACACTTGAGCGTTTACCGTGGAATCCGCGGAGTAATATAATATTATGTACCTATTATACATCATAATGTACCCTTTAAAGAACGAAATTCCAATATAATGGGCCCTGCAAGCAAATATGTTGATCAAATCGATTCATAATATGTCTGCTGTTATTACTTTGAATAAGTAATAATATTATATTATATACCTACGTATCTCCCACACTGCACTACGCGGTAAGTTCTTTATGACAAAAAAATAAAAAAATGGTTTTGTGTGATTTCGTTTTGCTTTCATATGAAATCGCTTATCTGAGTTTGGCGAGCTTCACCCTTGTTATATTTAAATGGCTATAATAAATTCTAAGCTTGTTTTCAATAGTGAAACTAAATCCGAACACATCTCGTATATAGAAAAAAAGTGTATTCATTTTTGTAACTTTATTATAATATATTATTATAATATAATTGTAATATACTTTGCAGGGTGTTATGTTCATTTGACTTTACTGGTTTTAATAAATTTAGTTTGTTTTTAAAATATTCCTGGTAAATTTGAGGAGAAAAAAACAAAGTAAAACACAATCAATAGTAAAATATTATGCGAGTAGTAGTTATGTATAGTTTATTATAATAAATATACCTCTGCAATTAATTATATTAATTGTATATACAATATTTATTTTTTATTTTTTTATTTGATTTAATTTCATGCATACATACAATAGAGTGAATATATACCTAATATAGTACTGCCTCAAGCAGATTCGATAATCACAATTGGTTGACAAAAACATAAATGTCTGATTACACTTTTATTGAACTCGAAAAGTTTACAAGAAATATATGTTGAGTGAAGTAACCAAGAACCAATGAGGTCTATTTAATGACACCTGACGTCCCCTATACGATCCCTTGGGGTGGTGTGAACATCCTGCAGTTACGATCACATTTGTGGGGTTAAATATTTTACCGTCTGATATGCATCTGCAACTATACGCATTAGTTTTCCGAATTACTAGATTTAAAATTTACAGCATCATATTCTCAAATGGATAGTTTTGAAATGATAAATAATCGATATGTTTAAAATATGTACACGGTACACAAGCACAAAGTACCCATGTTTAGTATATACATTCCTTTCTTAAAGTAGCTTTTTTAAATGCAAAAATAATTTTCATTACCAATTCAATATTGAACGTACGATTTATTTTTTAAAAACCCTCGAGTACTTATAAAGTTATATATAGTGTTATAGCTAGTAATACAATTCGAACTATGTTCGATCGAAAACCTAGCGTAAATTGAGTATTAAAATGCACCATACATATATAGCTTGGTACACTAAGTCTGACAACACTGTATAATGTATATATATATTCATATACTTATATATATACACAATGACAGTAGCGGTGGTGAGATAATAAATAAGTACCTTGGCGTGGTATCTTGAATTCGTATACGCCGAGTCAATTTAATTTTCCATTATGTCCGATAATGGAAAACCAACCCCTCGCCGTTCCCCGTCGCACCGTCGTCGTTACCCCACCCACCACCCACCGTCCGAGTTTATATACTCTCTTTACAGCGAACGTTCTCTGTCTAGCTGTCTTTCTCTCTCACGCGCCCATCAGCTACTCTCTCGAAATACACAGAGAAATAGAGTGAGTGGGAGAGAGTGCGACGAGCAAGAGAAGTATATAGAAGGAGACGGATATAGTGAAAAGGGGAGGGAAATACCCGAGAAAACTAACCCGGTGGAGTCTCATCAGCGTTTGTTAATTCTATTAGTTTCCATTATGAGCCGCCCAGGAGCAACTGGTAGAGGGGAGGTGGGGGGACGGCTTGGCTCCACGGCTCCGAACTTGGTCCGAATGGCCCACCAGAGACCCATCCTCATAATTACTAAATAAATTGTATCAGTCTCTCGGGCCAACGGCGGCGGCGGTGGGAGGGTAGAGCCCCCGATCGCTGTATACTGCTGCTGCTGCTGCTACTCCTCCGTCAACCCTCTCGTTCCTAACCTCAAAACGACTACCGGACCCCTTTGATATGCCCAAAACCCCAAGGATAACCGTTGTGAAATTTATAACTACCGGCCGTTACGGCGTGTATTCGTTTGAAAAAAAAAGACCGGGTTTATTAAAAGGTTTTTTTTTCCGGAGGTATTAAACTCGGGATTTAGGTATGCAATCTACTGAACAATAGGGACATGAATGCCATTTCGACTGTAAAACGAGTTGATAATAAGTATTGTTTTTTGTTTTCATTTACTCTTTTCGTTATTATTGTTTTCATTTTCCCATAAAGCTAGGTAATATAAATTATTTGAATCGTTATACGGATAATATTCACATTTCGAATAGGCTCTAGCCCAGTCTAAGTAAAATACACTTTATTTAAATTTAAAAAAGATAAACTTGTAAATTAAAATACATATTCCCGATTAATATCAATAACGCAGAATATTTTATTTTATTCCTGAATATATTATATGTACTGTCGTTACTCGTTTGTACTGAATTATAACGTGTATAGGTACGATTCAACATAAGTGCAGTTGTACTACCTACGATTAATATAATATTGTGTATGATTAATTAAAGGTAAATTATCTAACCACATTTCAATAACGGTATCTATAATATGGATTATTCTAATCTGAATTCAAAGGAAATATGTTTGTGTTAAAATACATATATAATGTATATGTATACATTTTTATTACATCGCAAATAATGTGTATTATAAATGTCGTGTAAGGTGTAAATTTAATTTTCTATGCACGGTCATTAAAATTTAATCAAAATTAGATTTAAATTTTTAAGGATAATAAATGTAACAATATTAGTATATCCATACCATAAAAATAGAGATTAGAATAATAAACTATAAATATTTTCAATAAACAAATTATTATTGAAAACTATTATTTCATATATATTACTTTTTAAGATTTAAACTACTAGTAGGTAGGTATTAGACATAACCGTCCCCCAATTAATTTCCAAGCCCATTGGATTTAAACTTGATTTATTTTATAGTTTGGTAGTTTGATATAGCAAAAAAAGTGTTTACGATTTAAAAAAATAAAAATAATTTTGTGATTAATGTTATTTTGTAGTTTTTGGGATTTACATAAAAATGTATAATGGATATGATTTAATACATAAATTCGTATTTTATGATATACACAAATCAGTATAATCTAACTTCATACTATAATTGACGATGCATACATAAGTATTTTAAGGTGCCTATCTATATTATGTGCATAATATAAGTTATAATAAAACCATTTCAAAACCTTAAGTGCGTAAAACAATGATTTCAATATAGGTAGGTACCATTTAATCATTATACCACACTATATCCGTATATATTTTGTAAAGTGAACATATACCAAATACAATTATTAATATTACCTAATCATTATGTATTATATTAGTCATGGGCCATAGGTATTAGGTAGGTATGTACTAACAAATTAGTAATTTATTACTAATTACACAAAAATGTCAAACACGTAGAATATTATATGCATTTTAATTTTAAGAAATAACTATTTGCTATCGAGTACATTTTTGATGAGTGTGAGTGGGCGAAGCTGGTATAATATCTACTATCTAGTGCAGTGATTCCCAAAGTGTGCGCCTCGAAGTCTTTACAGGGGCGCCGAACTACTGAAGAATTTTAAATGATCCGAAAATAAATTTTACAACCCAGCCATAGCGGTGACGGAAATAATTACGATTATGTAAATATAACTGTATAAATATGTATAATTTAAATAAAATAAATATTTTCGTATTATTGCCCATCACAATCTTTACTGGTTTTTATTTTTAATTTTTCTATTTTTTATGATCAGTCATGATATGAGGGTGTTCGGAGAAAACCATGGTTCAAATAGGGCACCGCGAACCAAATAAGTAGTAATAAGTATTGGAACCCCTGATCTAGTGAAACAATTCCCGAATGGTTTATATTATTTTACAATAAATAAAAGAAAATAAAGAAAAAAAAAAAGAAACATCAGTGATACCTATAGGTAATAATAGCGATATAAAAATAAAAGTAATTGACAACTTATTGGAAAGTTATAAAAGTGTCTTTGATTTAATTAATTATTACATATTTAAGTAGTAGACATATTATAGTATATTGATTAGTTTAGAGGGATAAAATCCTTCTCATTTTAAGCTTCTCCGGCGAAGAGAATAATTTATTTTCAAATATAGTGTTTTAAGAATACATTATACGTAAAAATAAATTTTAAATTATATTTCACGTGTGCATTTTCGTGAAGTAAAAAAAAGATAGTTACTGTTTTGAAGTTCTTTCTACATTTTTTTTTATAAAAATATTGTCACGAATTTGACAGATGGGCCGTGTGATTTATTTATTGTCAATCAAAATGACAGAAAAATAATCAAATCTAATCAAAAATGACGATCCAAGTAATGTTGTCGTTCAGCTGTTATTTTATTGTACAGACGCGTTCAACCGAAAAAGCTATTTTTTTTTTATACTTAGGAATGATAATAATATTAATCGTGTTTCCAACAAAATGTGTACTTATTTATTTATATTTTGTTTTAATTTTGTTTACAATAAAAGCGGTAATACAAATTAAAAACTGAATAAAACTAAAGTATAATTTTTATTAAAATTAGAATTGAGAGCCCAGAAAGTTTGAAACAACTAGTCATTAATTCAGTTTTAATTTAATCACGGGCTGAAATGAAATTTTAACGTGCCCAACTTTCTGGTCGTTTCAGAATATTATACTGTGTACTACACAACAGTGGCGTACCCCTTTTACAGGTCTCCCGGGACTCCTTCCCACGCTTTTGTTTTATGGGATTATTATTGTATTAAAACGATCTCTGCCTTAAAATGCGATTAAAAATTAAGCTGTTATCGTGCGGAAAGAAATAAAAACTTCGGATAACGTTAAAGAAAATTGGTAATTAATTATGCCGAGAGATTAAACTCGAATATTATTTTATTGTCTTCTTAAAAATATCTCTAATCGATAATTACTTTTTCTTTAATTTATGTATACCTCCATAATTTATATTATTATTTATCGAATATATAAGCGATGGTATTATATAGCAGTTTTCCTTTTCCTCTCCGTTTTATTTTCAAAAGTAAATGCAAATATGATCGTACTGCACGTTTTGAAGATATACACGTCATGTTTATTATAGCAATCAAATCAATATTATGTAATCATTTGTTTTCGGCAGACACTTTAAATAAAACAAAAATTTCAAAGAAACATTAATTGAACGATAGATTAAAATATATACACATTAGACATTAGTCAATATTAGCATAATATATTATTATACTGTACACTCACGTAGGTACTTATTATAAATCAACACGATTTTTCACGAATTTTTAATGAAATATATTCTAACAGGTCGTATATAGCAATAATTATAATAATATAACATATATTATATTCAAATTGGGCACCGAGATAAAACGATATTTTCATCCTCGCGATCAGCAGCAGTGGGCGTGATTAACAACTATACATAATATTATGTGTTTCTCGTTTGACGTACTTACTTGCGGCTATCGTTCGCGGAAATCTGTGAGGCATAATTTCCTCTCGTAATGCGAGGCTTAACGCGATTTAAAAAGAAACGCATACAAACGTTTTTACTTATGGTTTGGGCAATCGCGGGGTGCGGATCAACAGCTACGACGACGCCCTCCCTCTCGAAAAACAAAAATATTGACCGGATTAGACCGGCGGAGAAGGGTATATAATAATAATAATAATAATAATAGTATGTATGTGTACTTTGCATATGATACAAATCTGCAGGACTTTCACCCTCGCGACTTGCCCCTTATTGGTACACACACGTGCCGGCGCACGTGGCCCACCCAATAACACCGTAGGGAAAACCCACCGGCGGCGGCGGTGGTGGCGTATTAGCGGATCAATCAAAATGTGCCATCGTGTTTTGCGTTAAACGGACGACGCTATTAATAATCCATAAATGGGCATCATATTATTATTATAACACAACCCCTCTCCCCCCCCCGGCGGGGTAAGTCTATACCGGCGGAGCGAGCGAAGACTTTGCGAAAACCAAAATAGACATTTTATACCTATTACCAACCTATGGCCCCAGAATATCCCGGCTTCGTCCGTGTGCGGTTTTTTCCACGTGGCAAATCCTGCGCATTGGTATGGTGAACCTCCATAACTCGAACGTCTATAAGTCGAATTTTCGATGACTCGAAGGAATATCTTCGCCCTTGCATTTCAATGGGTACACACAATTTTTTCTATAACTCGAATTTTTTTTTCACCCCCAACCGATTGGAGGTTTCGCTGTACCTACGTTAAATGCAGGTGTATCTCGGTATGAGTGTATATTCTCAGTTTAAGTGTACCTCGGCTCACGGACAAATCGGCGTCGGCGTACCTATGGTTTGTGAAATAATTATTCCATCTAGATGGGCGACCGATTGGATGTAATATAGCTCATTGGTATATTAAAGCGGTTAAATAACTACTCAGGTACTCTATACACTTTTCTGATATCTCTAAAAACTTATTTGAGGACCTCTTTAAAATATGAACTATGGAAAATCCGATCGTAGTAGCAGGTCTCTACATCGTAAAACGAAACTATATACTGACCAAATTTTAGACTCGTAGCTTCGGTGGTTTAGGATAGGCGATGATGAATCAGTCGGTCCACGACTAATTTCTACATTTACTATTAGAATTTGTAACCGATGGCAACCATTTATAATATATAGACAAAAAAAATATTAGAAATTTCACCGGGAATCTCAATATCCCCGTTGGAGCACCTCTTTGAAATGCGAACTTCTAATAAAATCTAGATCATTAGAGGAACCACTATTTCAAATTTCAAGTTCACAGGTTTTATAGTTTTTGAGCTGTAGCGTTTGGCAGTGAATGAGTACTGAGTGAGTGGTATTTTACATTTATATAATAATAATATAACATCGTGTCGGTTAAATACTAATTATTGACTCTCATATATTTTTAATAATTGCCATTATAATAGGAGGTGGGTAGGTCGGATGCGGTATCATATATGGCAGGTACACCTAGTACGGTAGCGGTCGATAATATTATCTACTCTGAGAGAGCTGGTGTCGTCTATTTAACGCGCCCGACGCAGTTGTCGAAAACGCTATTAATAATGTTATTTTATAATATCCGCTCTAGTGTCGGCGAAAACCACACTCTCCATAATATTATATTAAATGTGTAGGTATGTTCAGAAAGGCGGAGAATTAAGATAAAAATAATATTAATTGCAATAGCTACTACCCCAATTCTAAACATAAAAGTAATAATTTTAGTCGAAGCTCGTTGTACTTTATAACCATATCTGACAATTTTTTTTGTGTGAAATTTGTAGATAATTGAAATGTTGAAATGAAACTGTGAAATGTTAACTTGTATTGGGATAAATTAAAATTTTTTTGATTTTTCCCATCGTACTAACTAATACCATAATGTTAAGACTTATTATTATTATAATGATGTTAACGTCAAAATATACATTCTCTTATTTATGATTCGGGCAACTATATAAGTAACACTAAGCCAATAATTATTACCGAGTAAGTATTACTAACAAAATATATATTCATGGTAAACGAAAATTAAATCATGCAAATAATTTCTCAATCATGGAATTAGTATAGATTATACTGATTAGTGATTAATACCAAAATAATAACAAATATGTGATCATGTGAATAATAAATAATAAATATAATATTGCAATGTACTGCAGAATATTATAATCATACCTACCGTTTAAGACGCCGAAGAAAGTATTCCCATACACATTGAGCATAGGTTTTAGGTACAAAGTATAATATGTATTTCTGAATATCGCGTGTAAGAAATTATGCACGTAAATTTCCTTTTGCAATCGTCAGGAACGCCTCGTATTCGCGAAAACGTGAATTTGACCTTTTAAGGTGTTCGCTATCTCTTGCCAATTTTTTTTTTTTTTTTAAATAATTATGCATCAATATGTATTGAAACTCGGCAGCAGTATAATTTACAAAACTGTTTGATTTAGTTGGACAAAATTAACATGTAGGTGGGTACACTAGATACATACTCTATGTTATTTGTGATTAGAGGGTAATTCACCAAGCGTGCTCATCGCTCACCACCCACCCTTTTTATTTTTTTAAATTAAGTGGTTATATAAAATCTGTAGATTAGTGGATTATTTAAACATAGTACTTAAGGACCGCATATTTTCAAATTCTTGAGGTTTATTATCAGGGCATTTGTTTATTTTTATGGATTGAATTAAAATGAAGCAGAGTGCTATGGAAGTCCATGTCGTGTTACAACACGTTCAATTATGAAATTGGAAAGTGCTTGTTTTTGCTTTTTTCAACGATTTTTCAAAAAAAATGCTTAAACAGTTTATCTGGTTATTTTTGCATTTTTTGATCAATTTTTCTACTTTTTATGATTTTATCCTGCAAAGTGGTTTTTGATAGAATTAAAATTAAATGCAAAATTAAATCATTCAATGCAACAATGACGATAAGATTTAATTAATTAATTAATTTTTTTAAACTATTTGTAAATATTGTTTACAATTTATTTTTCAGAAAATCCCTCGGAAAATCCATAGCAAATCATGCAAAATGTGACGGAAGTGAAGTTTGATTTTTTTATAATATAAAGATTTATTTATTTTTCCTAAATTTTTCCTAATCATTATTTTTAGCTCAGTTATACAAATTATCTCTAGTAGATACTTTATCATGTAAAAAGAAAGTTTTTTTTTTTTGATTAAATATTTTTCCTTAAATTTAAAATTTTTAAATGCTTATTTGAGTGCTTATAATAATGTTTTTAAGAGCTTATTTCAATGATTTTAAGTGCTATAAGTCTCTAGCCCTGTTTATTATTCTACTGAAGGAGTGTGAAGATATGAACTTCTGTTTTGTTATGTTTATATATATAAATAACCGAGAAACCGCTCGTATGAACTTTAATTTTAATACGTCAAAATGTTCAGAAAAATTATGGGTTAGATAATATTTACTG
>WHPZ01585634.1:3704-21931 GCA_016617965.1 Macrosiphum rosae
ACGTTTTGTTATTTATCTATTACATTCAAATTTAAGATATTGAATATAAATTCAAAATAAAAATGTATGTTACGTATTGTTTTGCCAGAAAACAATTGGTACCTTACATTTTACTTTAGCTGTTTGGGTTGATAATTTTCACGATACATATTTTATATTTTTTTAACATTGTGCCATTATTTACCAGAATAATAAAGAAACAGTTGTTGGAAAAAATGTGCATATAAAATAGAAAAATTTTGTCAGATCGTGCCATAAATATTAAAACAATATGTTGAACAATTTTAGTAATGTGTTATTATTACACGTGTTTTTGCTGTGGGTATTAGTTAGGAACTATTAGTTACCTATCTAAATAATATAACTATTTAGGTATTGATATATACAATGTTTATAAATGCACGTAATTTTATTCTAAGTTGTATTAATCATACACACTAATGACACTATAATATAGTGTCCTGTTGGTAGTTACGTAGCATCTAACAGCAGGAATTAAAATAAAATAAATTGTTATTTACATTATTAGATTATATTATATAAGTTAATCAATCTTTGAAAGTGATTAAGTATATATTTTTGCAAGATAAAGCTTTTTTTAAATTAAAAAAGATTAAAAGTTGATGAAAATCCCGTGGAATATAATATGATATCATGTAGGTAATGCGCGTTAGTTTTTCTCATTCGTGTTTTGTGAACCATTCAACCGTACGTATAGGTTACCTCAATTACAATTCAACCAAAAGAACAAAATATATAAAATTGTATATTGCTGTTATAAAAAAACTCAGTTTTTATTCACTTAGTATTAAGTGACTCGAGAACGATATTCATATATGACTGAATATTTTCATATTAATTTATAGTTAGTACAAATCTTAACAGTTCATTTTGTGCCGAGATAAACTTATCTACAAATAGATTAATTTAATACATTCAATATGTTCAGTGAATTTTAGATTCTGAGAGGAGCGATGTATGTAGGTATTGATTTTACAATGATGTGTATTTTTTTTTTATTTTGTATTTGTCATCATGGTTTGAGACAGTAAAACTACTTCGATTTTCTTCAACAATATCTTGTTCGATCGGAAAGTAAATCTAGTTGGTGCGTTCGGGAGGTCAAAGTTTAAAATTTAGTCAAAATATTTCTGTGGAATATATCCTTTATCCACCGACACCATCCATATCAATGTATATTTAATAAATAAATGTATATGTCTTAATACATTTATTACTCTTATGAATATTTGATTTTAGATTCTGTGTGATCTTATTTTTGTGTCATCTCCTTTTGCGGCATTAAAAATGATTCAATTTTTTATTTGAGGATATTTTCTGGTAGGAAAGCAAATATAGTTGATAAATATGGAGAGTCAAAAGAAAAAAATTCCTAGTAGTCATCAAAATCATTGGGAAAAACAAAAACGGAAATTGAGAAAAAACTTGTATTTTTACACAAAACCAGTTTTTGACAAAATGATTTAGGTTTTTTGGTGTGACTCAAAAACTAATAACCGTAAATACTTTAAATTTTCACCGCGTGTTATATATAATATGAAAACTTTCCAATGACATTTTTCAAATATTTTGACTTTTTTGAGTTATTTATAGGCATAAGGAAATTTAGTTTTTATTTAACTATTGTGGACAAAAATATTTTTTGCTAGGATACTTTAATATTTAATAGTATGTTTCTCTTAAGATGTTATTAGTGAAAATTGGCCACCTTTTTTAAAATTAATATCACTGTGTTACATTCTGTTTTTATTTAATAGTAATTTTATTACTTTAAGGATAATCATAAAGCTGTATACCTATACATTTAATATATTATAATTAAGTAGTAGTATCTATTCAACTTTACACAATCAATCCTAGACTTATTAAACTCAATATCCCATATAAAATTGAATAGCGGCCCAGTGGCACAATTAAGGGGGAGGGGGCTTAGCTCCTTCTGACTACGATTTAGCCCCCCAAAAATATCCCTTAGGTATTGATTTAGATATAAGCCATCAATGGGTTATTTAAAATTAATATTTTTGTTAGATAGGCTATAGCCCTCCCAGAGTTAACCCTAGTTGGACCTATGCAACTACCTCTACAAACTACAGCTGAAATCGTATTAAGGGTAATTCACCAAGTAATATATGTTCATTTACTTTTTCATTTAATTTATTATTCATTTTTGATTTTGAAATTTGTATGTTTACATAGAACCATATTTTTAATTACTTAGATTTGTTATGTTATTTATTGAGTAGTAGGCTGTTTCTTATGTAGCGATAAGAACTTTTTTTAAATGAGAATCACCTATAAAATGGGCAAATAAGACCCAACTCAACCTCCTCGTTGAATGCCAACAAACAAAAACTAGGTACCGGAAATGAAAACAATGTCTCTGAGTTCCTCCATTAGTCACTAAGGACAAGCCAAGATATTAAAACTTATACAAGAAATTAATATAGATAATTTGTTTTAATATAATGTATATCACTAGGGGGTTACTGCTCGCTTCATTTACTTAGTTACCAACCCTCCTTAAATTTTTTTATTGCGAGCTGAGAGTTTATAACTTATATAAATAATCTGAATGAAAAATAATACAAACATAAATTATTAACATTTTTTAATATTTTTAAAATACGAAGCATTATAATAACGACATTATTAGATACTACCGATATTTAAATATTCAGGCTCATCTGTTTGTTCTTTCTCTAATTTTTGTTTCTTTGATTTCTCATTGTGATACACTTCACGTCTTCGTTTATTCTTGTCTCTGTTATTTAAATTATTTTTTGATATTGTTCTTTTTTTTCGTAATGTGCGTTCTTCATCTCATTTATACGAAGCCTTATTCTATTTATCTAAAAATCTTCTTATCAATTTACAGTAAAATTAGGTAGTTCACATTTGAAAAAAAGTTTGAATCTCTACATGACACTCCTTAAATTATATATAAAACAATTAAGTATTTGAAAATATACTGTTTAGACTCTATGTGCGTTGGAATATTATAAAGTCAGAATTTAAACAAATGCTTTACAGAAGGAAAAAAGAGATGCGCTGATTGACGAGTCATCCTGTATACAATGAAAATATAAATAAAAAATATACTTCTATATGTATAATATAGTTTTGGTATTTTTATTGTTAAAATTCATTAATAACTAAAATGATAATAAATACATATCATGTATACGAAATAAAAATAAAAATTTATTTTCACATGAAAAATAACTAATAGGTGAATAATAAGTATAATAAGTAATAACCAAAACTTACCGAGTACATGCATACTATGTATATGGATATAAAATTAATATATTATATATGAATAAATATTTATAAAAAGTAATTAAAATAAGTTTATGCAATGGTTTCTGAAACTGTAGTTTCACATATTATCATAAACAATAGGATAAAAAAGGCATTATAAAAGCAGTCGATCTCTAGCGAGAAATATTTTTATGTGATCGGAAAACGATTCAACTTTATAAGTGGCTGGTATAGGTTCGTATATTATATGCGAACCATGCATTGTTTTATGGAAATACCTGTCCCAAAAAGTGAGACGTGACCGTACTTAAAGGCACACGACTACATGACTATGCGACGTGCCGACGTAGGTACCACATCCAGGAATATTTTAATTTATTTCTGGTAAATAAAAATTAATACTCAACAATATGGGACTCTTTTGTACCTCAATGTGCAGCGCACATGTATTACACGGTTCGTCGACGTTTTATATTGTGGTTTTGAAACATTTTATATTCAACGGGGTTACACAGCCAACGACACGAATAAAATATTATTGAAATATGTATAGAACAAAATGCTGGGTTTTTATTTTCTCGTTTTTCGGTGGTATAAAATCACCGACGACGCAAATTGTATTTAACGCGGGATCGACCAACGAATTTACGAATAGAAAGTCACCCAAATACACGATGACGATGACGACGACGACGACAATGAGACCCTCTCTTTCTGGGTCGCTGCCCCCCACCCCTCTTTCTCTCTCAGTATATATGTATATGTGTTGAATCGAATAACTTTTATTCTTCGATTTTTTCCCCTCAAAATTAAGGGTCAAAGAAGGTGACTGTGTGTACATATATAGTATATAGTGTATTCCTATATGCACGCGCGCGCTTGTATGCTGTGTGCTTATGCATATATATATATAATATGGTCCAACAAGAGAACACTATTCTGCTGCGTCGGGTCGGGTCGGCTCTCTCGTCAATAATAGTTGTTGTAGAGGGTATTATATAGTGTACGTAGCTGAATAAGCTATTGATACTTCTCTGAAAATGTGTGGCAAACAAGTAAAATATAATAATAATAGATACCTACCTAAATATGTATAGTGTATAATTAGTGTTTCAAGCACAATGGTTAAAACGGTAGCTTTTGGCTTATAAACGTACATTTTTTGGTATTTATTATAATCATTCCATGTTATCTGATAGAGGTATATTTGTTATAATCGTATTTTTTCTTATCGGGGGGTTATTATGAGCAGGTGTGCGGAAAAATATTTATGTAATACGAACAGTATAAAAAAAATAGGTCATTCTCTTACATATACACTGTGCTGAACCAATATCCATTTATATTGAGTATAATATGCTATTATTTAATATAATAGAATTTTGTTGTAGAACGCAGTAAAACTACGTAATTTACTTCGAAAAAATGTGCAATGCGTAAGCTAAAAAGTCTTTCGAACAATTCGGTATAATACGTAAAATGTTTTACATATTGTTTTCAAATTATGCCTCGAGTGGGTGATTTTGTGTAATAAATAATAATATGCTATAAAATATTTCATGGGGGAATGAGCAAAAATTAATCTAATTGTATTAATAGTATCTAAAATATATAGGTAGGTACATTATATATTACTGCTAATACTCAATAAATCGAGTTATGTAACTGAAATTAATAAAAAAATACGTATTTTAATATATAGGTTTTGAGTAGAATATTTAGGTACCTGCTACTATAGGTGTATATAGATACTATATTAATATCACAAAATAAAAAAAAAAATCGTTGAAGTCACTCTGTCGTATAGTAATTGTAGAAGTTGTCGAGTAGATTGTGAAGGTCACTTTACTAGATATATTAAATTTGATGTCAACGATGAAATGCACACTAAAAATGATCCTGAACGGAGACGGCTGTCAACTGTCAGCCTATATTTTATTATATTATATCTGTATACGATTATACGATAGTTTTAGGCTAAACAAATTTTCGTAGTAAACATATTGACTACATATTTATACTATAGCAATTATTATAATATTATTTCATATAATATTGCTAGGAAGCTGTATATAAAGTATAAGTTAATATATAGGTACTTACCTTAAAATGGTATGAATAGGTCTTCCGTATATATAGCTTAAAATTCATATAAATATTTTTAAAATATTACATTGTGTACAGAAAATTATAACTTAAGTAAAAGTGGAATGAATCCAGTATCTACGATAATATTTTGTAAAAAATACCAAAATGAAAAAATGTCGTTAACATTTGAACTTAAATTGCTCATAGTATGTAGTTTGTGAATGCCATTTTAAAACTTAGTACGTGTTTTATTGTTATAATAATAATTACCATAACTTGACTTTGATGTATGTTTTTCCAGCGTCTTATTAAAATGTTTGCAATTATTGATGCACTTTGTCTATTTTTTATTTATTTTTTTAATGAATATTTAATAATATTATATATTTTGACTAAGAACACGGAGTATGCATATTTTATCTTTGAAGTATATTTTTTAAACAAAAGAAGTTTAAAAGTCAAAATATTACACCTAATTTCAATTTCATAGAATCAGTATAACTCTGTCTTTGATGAAAAAAATATACATTAAAAATTCTATGGATTTATTTAAAAGTAAGACGTAGCGTTAATAAAAAGTAGGTAACTTTATCAAATTTGATTTAAAATATTTCATTTCCATTTTGAATCATTTAAGAAATTATTAGTAAATTCATTGTTTATTATTATATTTTTATTGCATATTTTAACAAATCAAAAGGCATATTTTATAATGTAAACCTTGATAATTTTACAATAGTATATTATACGTGGCAAGGGCGGGAAGTGAGCTATTTCAGTCGCAGGCGACACACAAGTCGAGTAAATTTCCTTCCCGCACGAGCTTCACATATCATTTTTTATCACGCCTCTGCTTCATCGATCAGTGCCTGGTTGTGCTGAGGATACAAGCAACATTTTTGGAAATTTCCAGTTTACCATCCGGCACTTTTTCGGATTTTTATTTTACCGTCTGGCACTATGGGGATTCCCACACTACAGCCAGCTGGACGGAAAAGGTAGGTTTCCAAACTAAACTTGACAAAATACAAAATATGTATCGTAACATAATAACAGGCCGATATAGTTTATGATATACAGGGTGTATCTTATGTCATTGTACTTGGGGTTTGTTACGATTATGGAACGATGGTATGGAATTTCGCTGAAACGAAAAAAGAATTGTTTCTTTATTTTTAACAGGCAATTATTTTAAAACAAATTCAAAATTTTTAAACACGCAGGTGTACCAATAGAAAAATCATTTTTTTTTTCAAATGGTAACCACTATATTTTTTAATGGATTCTGGTAAAGCTATTTTTTCTGAAAATTTTGATAGTCGAATCATCAATTTTCGCTCTCTAGTTTATTAACTATGGTCCTCTGAAGATTAGTAAAATATGCATTGATACTTTTAATTAAAATAATTGGTATAGGTTAAATTTACAAGCGCCAAACAATTTTTTCTTATAACTACCTTTTGATACACTTCAATTAGTTGCATCATAATATAATGGCACACTCAGGAAAAAAAAATAACATAAACAAAATTGTTGGCAAACATAATTCATAATTTTTATTTTAACATATTATGATCATAAAAATCAATATTATTATTTTAATTTATTTAATCTTAATTTATTAATCGTAATTAATTACTCTACATTGTTTTCATCACAGTTACTTTTCTTACAATATCATAAATTTGAATTCTTTATTAGGTAGGTGGCTGAGGTAATAATGGTAAATGGTATTCGATAGTCGATATTAATATACCTAATATTTAGGTAGGTACCTTTAACCTGAGTTAATTACAGATTTTTATAGAAATCAAATACCATTATTACCTTAGCCACCTAATTAAGCATTCAAATTTAGTAAGCAAAGTAACTGTAATCAATTAATTATGATTATAATAATAATTATTACAACAATAGTACCTACTACTTATTTTATGATTGTACGATATTCTAAATTAACTATTAAAAGTACGAAATAAAATGTTGTGTTTGTAAATATCCAAAACCAAAAATGAGGAAAGGAATGAATTCCAACTCCTAAGTTCATACTTTGCATGAGATACCATTATAGGGAATCTACGGTTAAAATTTCAAGTTTATACCACTACGAAAAGAGCACCACAAAAGATTGCACTTTTTCGTTGCACATAATAATGTCAACAATCGAATACTATTTACCAATTTACCATTATTACCTTAAGGCGGGATCCCACGACTCGCGTATTTGACGAATATTTGGTATTCGTGGATACTCGCCGAGTAGTGGGAATGGAGTACTGGTACGAATATTCGGTATTCGTTATTCGCCACCTTCCCTCCGATTATCGGTAACTTGCCGATTATTCGAGTATTCGTGGATATTCGTCAAATACACGATTCGTGGGATCCCGCCTCTAGCCACCTAATAAAGAATTCAAATTTATGATATGGTAAGAAAAGTAACCGTGATGAAAAAAATGTTAAGTAAAAAAAAAAAAGTACGATAATAAATTAAAATAACAATATTGATTTTTATGATCATATAATATGTTAAAATAAAAATTATGAATTATGTTTGCCAACAATTTTGTTTATGTTATTATTTTTTATTTTCTGAGCGTGTTATTAGATTAATGATTCAACTGTTGAAGTGTATCAAAAGGTAGTTATAAGAAAAAATTGTTTAGCTCTTGTAAATTAAACCCATACCAATTATTTCAATTAGAAGTATTAATGCATATTTTACTAATCTTTGGAGGACCATAGTTAATAAACTAATGAACCAAAATTGATGATTCGACTACTAAAATTTTCAGAAAAAAAAAATTTAATCCATTAAAAAATATCGTGTTTAAAAATTTTGAAATTGTTTTAAAAAAATTGCCTGTTAAACATAAAGAAATACGTCTTTTTTCGTTTTTAACGAAATTCCATACCATCGTTCCATAATCGTTAAAAAACCCCTCGTACAATGACATAAGATACACCCTGTAGATTATGACGTGTCTTTTTCAGTATATGTACCTGCCCATTAGGTATTTTGAGAGCAAAATTAATACTATTATTATAAATAGCTGTTATATGTAACGATTCTATTTTAGCGCTTGTACATATTATTTATATTAACTAATAATAATTATTAGTCAATCGCGATAATAAATAATGTTTTTGGTACCTACCCAAGAGCATTAATTCATATTAATTATTATAGTATACAATTATAAATATCTTCTAGATATAACCATTATTTGACCAAACCATTACCAATTGTATCTATTTTGCTTACAATAACTGTTTGTTATTATTACATTATATTGGTACCCATATAACAGCTGATTCAAATTTTATAACTGAAAATAATAATAACAAAATATATAAACTGAAACGTATAAAACTTAAAAAATACACGTTTTTGTTTATTCAATACAGCAGTTTTATTATACAACAGTTTAAGAACAAAATGTTTATTTGTTGAAAAATAAATTAATGTATTCATGGTGACACCGACATCCTCTAATTTTTAATTTACATTTTTTTAAGCTTGATTTTTTTTTAAATTTATATTAGACTATTATTTTGAACGCTGTTTTATTTATTAAATTGGTTAAAATTAACAAAACTGTCACCAGGCTATCTTCCCGTTCAATGTAATATTGTGTTTTATTATTTTTTTTAAACGTTATATTATTATATTTTAGTTTACAATAGATCTAATAAAAATTATTTTAGCTAAAACATTTCAAATAAATGATACAGACTAAACTTAAAACTTAAAGAGTCGAGTATGAAAGTTGGGCGATTGAAAGAAATTGAGTTTTATTGATAATATTATTATACTCGCTCGATTTGACCTAGAGGGATAGACGAGCGGCATTGCTAAATTGACTACGTAAATGCTCGTCCAATAATATTATAATATTCAATGTTCAATAACTTCGAATAATGTGAGTACTTGATATTTCATTGCATGTAGGAGTGGGTAGGGGCTGATGCTTTGAAACATATCAGAGTCGTTGATATAATTTTTATTTAAACGATTGTTTAAATTATTTTTAAATTAAATTTTGAATGAAACACACGATGATATTTAGGTAGTTTGATAGATTTATAATATAATATTTAATTTTATGTGTTATTAAAAGAATTATATTTAATTTAAAAAAAAAATGGAGTTGGTAGCTTTTAAAATTAATTTATTACATTAGAGGTATATGTACATAAACTGTGTTTTCTCCGTATGTATGCTATACTTGTTTGTTACCAAATTTCCTCTGGTTTCGATGGAACTATATAGTAATACTTAAATTCAATAGTACACTAAATGCTTCAGTTAGCTTATAAAAAAATATGGATGCATAATCCATAGTAATATTAATCAATTTATAATAGTAACAGATACAAAGTTCAAAAATATTTTATAATTTCTACAACATTGAAACACCGGAGGTCTTATAAATTGGTTTCTTAAACACAAGCTCAAATTTTAAAAAGTAGGTATCCAACTTAAAGTAAAGGAACGGGTACCACATAATATGAATCATTATTATTTTACGTTTCGTACTGTTCAAGTGAAGTTTTGAGGGGCACCGAATCTATAGAAAAAAATTTAAGAAACTATTTTACAGAAGTATTAGAACTCGTCATATCGTTGCAATTAAATGTTTTTTCTTCTTATTTATTTTAAAACTATATTGTTCGAAATCTATCTGAAACACCCAGTACCTGTACAATGTAATCAAATCAGTCAAGTTACCAAATGTTGTAAGAAAACGCGACAAAATGTTTTAAAAAAAAAATACGGTATTTATATTATACTTAGTCAGGTAATACAAATTAGTAGTTTAAACACTTTAAACTACTTATACATACTAAAATATTTTTTTGAATGGAATTCATAGTGTTTCATACTGCGTATAATGATGTGCTTTTAGGAGCACAGATAACGTAATATATTTTCAAAATATATTTATCATATAATAATATGTAACGAAGTATACAAAGTATAAAACACGATACTGTTAGTTATTATAGGTGTATAATAATGTGGCAGGTGCAGTGACAGGGTTGTGCGATTTCATTGGTCGTAGGACTACGTATACGTATTTTACCATGCACGTAATATTATTATGGATATTTGCGGATTTCACTACACAGGGATCCTGTACGCGTGTTGCATATTCGTATGAGCTGTATATATATATATATACACGTCGTTAGAATATAATATATTATATAACCCTTTCGAATACGAATGGTTTCCGAACATAAGATTTCGACACGGGACAACATGGGAAGAAATATTTATTGATATATTTGCACTTTCGCACCGTAATTAGGATAGGTATCACCATCACTACGGCACTACCGTTCTACACCTCCAGTGGCGTGTCTGAAACTCGACCAGGGGAAATCACATTTTTTTTAAATACAAGTCTTAATACAGACGATTTCCCTTCCACGTCCTACATCAATTGGCTTATTGAATTATTTTTTGTTTTTATTAATTATGGAATAGTAATGTTCGCACTCATCCTCCAGCGCTGTCGGTTAAATTAATTAAAAAAAAAATAATGCTTATTTGGAAATAGTATTCTTTTCGATATAATTACAAACATATAAAAAAAAAATTATCAAAATCTATCTCTAAGGCGAGGTGGGGAATGAACTACCCATCACTTTCCTCAAATACGGCTGCACTGTACAACATTGTGTTCATGAGTTTGGAATCCTTCGGATTAGATAGTATATTACGTCATTGTTTAGTTACGCAACAATAATAATTGGCATTTGGACGTCATTGCCCCAGCCACGATAACGTGGGATAACACTAACATTATATTATACACACGTAGTACTAATACTTCACTAACCTTTGTCGATGTGGTGCATGCAAAAAAATCGATGAAATCAATAAGACACGTTAAGTGAGGTGGGTATCCGTTATATCTACGCACGTGAACTTGTATTATTACATTTTATCCACTGCACGATGATAGAATATTATCAAAATTCAAAGTAAGCATTAACAAAATAGTGATTTGACACAGGTTTACATGGTTTATTGATACAATTTATTGTATATAAATTTATATATAAAATTGAGTTTAACGAATTTATAGTCAACAATTAATCTCGTTTATCATGTTAATAGAACTAGCAGTCAACTACAAAAGTCACTGTTTCATTTCGACATTTCAAAATTCTGTTTCACTAGAAAGTTTCACAAATATGTAATTTTTATGTTTATTATTATCAAGTGTTTATTTGTTTTTTTATTAATTTAGATTAATGTTGCCACGTCCCAATGTAATTATTATTTTTCAAAATAATACGTTTATTGTTATTTTAATATAATAAACTCATTAAAGGAGTATTAATATTTATTTTAGTAGAATAACTTAATTAATGTTTAAAGATATTTAAAATGCGTTAAAAGCTTGAAATCTGATCTATATGACGAGAGATTAAATATGTAAGACTAATTAAATATTATTGATTATAAAATAATTACTAGGTAGTACTTATGACCACTGTTATATTATTTAAAATGTTGATTGTTTTTTTTGTTAAAATGTATTATTGGTAAAAAAAAAGTACACTTAAAAACCGAAATATGATGTAAGGATTTTCCGTTTAGATAACAATACTCGTTATTCTCGAAAGGTTTTTAGTATTATTTATATTCAATGACCGGCGCGATGTATAGGCAATTTTGGTACATCGACTAGTAGGGTGTTTTAGGTGACTTTCAAACGGTATCTTGCACTGTATCTAACACTAATAACATAGTCTGCCTTAGTGGTTAACGAATTGAAAATTATGCGAATATCTCATTACGATGATAATAACGTGTCATCTAATCGCGTTGATACGTTCTGATACTTTTATTAACGAATGCCCAAAAATGTAAACTAAGTATTAGTTGTACCAACTGACTACTATGTAGGTAGTTAAATATTTTCATAATGAATCCATGATCCAATGAGTATCCACGAGTAGCCAGTTGCTATACTATTGAAAACGTACACTGAAAACGTTGAGTGAGTTGTAGTGAAAATACATAACTGAAAAAGAATGTACCTAGTTAAATTTTTATTTTATTTATATCGGACTCATTTACCGGAAAAAATAAAGTAAAATACTCTATTTAAAATATTTTTATACTTAATTATTGTTACGGATAATGAGTATACTTTGGGTGATCACTATGTGGATTAGCCAAATAAAGAAATACTATATCCACTGTTGAATACTTAATAAATGAATAAATATTAATTATTATGTAAAAATATATATTCAAGTATTCAACGCATAAACTTATGCTATTTGTTTATCAGTTAATAAATGAGCTGTTATTCTATTGCATATTTTCATATTACAACAAATATAACTATCAAGATTATCCTAATTGAACACTGGGCTCCTCGATTACTAATTTTTAGAGGAAAGATGCAGCATTATTTACACTTATTGCAATCACATACTTAAATTATTATTTACCTGTTGATACCTATAATACGTAGCTATACAGTATATTATACATTACATGTTGTGACGACTAAAATGTTTGATCAAATGTAATATTGTAATAGTAAGTACCTAAGTTGTTATGTATAATAATACTATAATACATATTGATAATATAAAAAATAAAAGTATTATTTGCATAATTATATCAACACGCCTATACGTTTTTATCGATTTGATTTACCTATTTAATAGATATAACTTATAGATGGAATTCAATTTAAAAATAGTTAACTAAAAATGTTAACACATTTAATCAAAGAATATTTGATAAAAATGTAGACAATCTGTAAGATAACTATACTATATTTTTATATTGTTCATATTATTATCTAATATTTTTCACGCACGTGTTCGTAATAACACGCTATAAAAAAAAATGATCGTAATAATATAGCTATAATAGATGACATGGACTGATTATAATAACGCAAGGAAATAAATTGTTATAAAAAAGAAAAAAATAGCTGAAAGCTATAGCTTTAACCGTACTAAAAACACTAATTGGTAGTAAAGGAGATATTATCGTTAATTGCAAACACCACAACTCCATTTAAAACTGATAAGAATAATTATTCAGTTGAGTTCAGAATAATTGCGAACTATATGAGCCAAGATGTAAATCCTATTGTGAGTTATTATTAGACAATAGGACATAACGAATTAGTTTATATAGATTATTAATATTATATTCAGTTGAAGTACCTACTACCTACCTATGTGCATATAGCGCATTTGTAGTTTTTACAAAATGAAATGATTGATTTATTTCAATAACTACAATTATATTAATGCATTTATAATATTTTAAGAGGTGTTGTATTGTATGTCATTGTTTAAAAAATAATATTATGAGGTTCTCAAAATTCCGTTTTGAATAGGTATTTGCTATTATGCAATTGTTTGAGTAGGTTTACCTATTACAGTACTGTCTGCATATAATTATATTAATAACTCAATAACCCTGTTTTTCCTTAATTAATCCATGAAATTAATTATTATTCTTATACGTTGATATTATTCTAAATTATGTAAATTTAATTAACAGTTTTGATGACTATAATTACCGTAGACCATATTTTTAACAACAAAATTGTGTATATTTTTAAGTACGGCAAAAAATTAATGATGTTTCGTAATTAAAACCAACCGGAAAACGAAGACGTTAAAATAAATAAGAAAGCAAGCAGACAGTCAATTTATTGATATTGACAAAAATAATAGATTTTTAATATAATATCATAATATTATAGACTAGTTTAAGTTAAAACGACGAATTAATAAAACTCCACGCCTTGCAATAATTTTTTTAAATATTGATCTGTTTTAATTTTTAAAACCCTTTTTTTTTTTTGATGCAGAGTGATGTAAGGAATATATTATTAACATATTATACCTATCAATATTTCAGATACCTATTTATTATATTATATATATTTGAACAAATTAGCATTTTATAGCTGTTTTTGGGTATTCAACACAACATATGGCAATTGTACGTAAACTTTATGTTCTTGAAATGTTCACATTTTGTACCCAGTAGTGATCGATCGAACTTTACTAATGTATTCCAAATTGATTTAGAAATATTTATAATTAAGACCTAGTTTTTAATTAGTTGAATTAAATTTATTAAAGTTTATTTGTTATATAATTCAAGTTCAACAGACATAATATGACAAAGGAGGAAATTATTTAATTGTCTTTACAGAGTTTCAATGGTTTTGTGCAAAATTAATTTTCGTCTATTATAAGCTATACTATTTAGTTGCTTATTATTTATTTGCGTGTCTACGTTTCTACGAATAGTGCAAATACGTTTGTTCATACAATTATAATACAATGGGAAAGGGTATATTCAATTTAGGTTTCTACATTACTATAGAAGACGACACTAACATAATATTTGTAGCTAGCAAACAAAATCATAAAATAAAGATAATATTATAATTTATAATCAGTTAAATTCTAGAAATTAAATATAGAAGACGTGGAGTCAATTTATGATAGGTTTGTGGTTAAGTTGGATCTGAAAAGCCCCTTGTAAAATGTTGGCTGAATGTGATTCATAAGTCTTAAATACTTAAATTTTTTATGTAATTGTTGTTGACAATGAAACTTAATTATTACATTTTTAAATGATTTAAATACATTTAAAAATGCTTCAATATATTATATTTTTAGACTTTATTCTTATATTTTTTCTTACTCTCCGCATAATAATAACGAAACCAGCTAATTTAGATCGTTCATCATTATAATAATTGAATCTGTATACTTGTTATGACATTAGTTTTGTTTGATCTCAATTTTGATTCATTATACATTTATGTGACATGAAGTTTTACACTTAAGATACCTAGTCAATTATCTCTATTGCAATTTTTTTTCATACATTTAAAAACTGGTCATTCTGAGCGAGAAATCGTATGGATATTAACTCATGGATGACATCAAAAACGTGCATTAACATAAGATTACTTAAATTAATTTCAGTCATGCAGTAAAAACATTATCATTTATCCCGTACTTGGGAGAAGTGTATATTCCAAAACCTAATATATAAATAACATAACTGTTAAACCACGCGGACTTACAAAGTTTACAGTACACTATTTCACGGCTGTAATCCATTTAATCGCTAAGTCACTAGTGGTGCCCCCACCCAGTTCACGGTAAATCACAGGCAAATAAATACATTATAATGTTGTTGGAAAACTTTTAACCACAGTCGGAAAATTCGGATAATATTTCTAGGATAGGTTGTGTCGGTCAGCAGACGTCTAATACAACCAATTCGTATATTATACTGATCGAGATCTTTAGACTCGATTCTGTATGTCATTGGTTTGTCCTTTTTTATTCTATAAATAAAATAGAGTATATAAGATATTTCAGCCTTATTTGATACAAAATACTTCACGATGGACAAAGAAGTTTGCTGGTAAAAATCTTCGAGAATAGGTAGCTATTTTGAGGAGAAAACGTCGTATTTTGTCGTTTGCCAACAAATTAAAAGAGAAATTAAACTTTTTTGTTACGATTTTGGGACAATAATTATATAGTACCTACCTATGTCCTATATACACATATATTTAGTGCAATGGTTATTGTTTTGATTATGAACTATAGTATATACATAATACATACACATAATATATATATTAAGTTAGTTAATAAACAATCCTGACAAGTTTACTCTTTAGTTATTTGTTGCTTTTTCTTATGCTAATGTACTTATATTTAAATACTAGTTGTGCTTACTATATTTCATATTGTATTTTTCTATAATTTATTAACGTAATTTAAAGAACTACCTGTTCAGGCGTAAATAAATAAATAAATAAATAAATAAATAAATAAATATGTATATATTTATATATTAATACATTAAATACATTATTTATATATTTTTTATTAAATTAATTTTAAGAATATAAATTTGCAAAAGTGAAAGGGTAAAACCTGTGTATGGTCGAATAATGACAAAATAGGGGGAGTATAATGTTTTTTTTTGTTGGGAGTGTAAAATATATTGAAGGGAATGTTGGAAGATTTAAAATGGAGAACATCATATTTAGATGAATCGTATACAAATCAAACTATTTTAAAAGAGATGTACAAATTAATAAATATTTCTTAATAGTTTTAAGAATATGAAATTATGCTATATATCATTTTGCATAGTTTATATTTCAAATTAGAAGTTTAAAATATAACTAATTCAATCTCGAAAATTAAATTGGGTTGAATAAGGTAGTCCACTTAGAAGTTAGAATCATTGTCATACTCTGATTTTTATACATTTTTATACAAAATAATACACTTTTAATTACAAAGGTTGTCATGCGAGTAAATTGTATTGCAAACTGCAACAGGATAAAACTATGTGATATGGTGATTTACTTTAAAACCCTTTAAGGCGTGTAGTGGTAGCATGTTACACCTTAAATATAGGTATTGTTCAGGTATTTGATTCAAGGGCAATAAAAATAGAATTTAATTAAATGGAATTGGCAGGATTTCTTCTGTTAACATGTTTCTTTAAGAATGATATTTTATTATGCATTTATAGTACCTACTATTACGAAGCAGTATTTAAATATTAATTGCTTAATCAAGACAATATTTGTTTTTACGATATTTTTTATGAATACAAATATCTGCTCAAAAGTTCTTTTAGTTGATACATTTATTTTTATTGAAATCTGTTATAGATATAGACTCAAATAAAACTAAAATAAATTACATTTAGGTAAAGCAGTAGTCTTAAGAACATCATTATTCTAAAATCCCGTAGAATAGCATCTATTTTTAGATTACAACTATTGTCGTAAAATAAGAATGGATTTGGAATAATTTGATGTTTTTCCATAGCTATGGAAAATTCCAAATATTTTTAAAAATGAGTCCTTTAGTTTTCTATTTTGTTGGAAATATATTTTTTAGATTTCCCAACGTAAACTGCCAACTTGTTATTCAAATTAATATTTCTATATATTACATTAATTCAACAAGGAGATTCAATCAAGTTCTCATATTATTAAAGATCATACATTACAAATTTCTTTGAACTTTAGTAGATACCTATGACAAAATAAATCGTAAGTACCAACTTCAAGTATGCTTCATGTATCTTTGCATCGCACAGAAAAAAAACTATAAAAAAAAACTAATTCTCTTCACTAATAAAAAATATGATATTATGATGTCAAGAATTGTATTTATTAAAAAAATTGTAATTGTAATAGTTGTCTAGAAGTCTTTGCACTCGATGTCAAGATATTACAAATTATTATCATAAAATACCTAGTATAATAATTCTATTTCCAAGCCGCTTAAAAAAATAAAACAGTATTAAAATGTCAACTCAATAGTAGTAGCGTCTTGCACCACCGCTATGCATCTTAATCATCTATACAAATAGACGGAGAAATTCATCAAGGCATCAAGCACCTATTGGCTACATGGGTCGAGTTTGTCTACGATTAAAGATCTGGAGAATAGAAGATGTCATAATATTATATGTTATAGGCCTTAGCAAAGATTTAATAAGCGACTTTAAAAATGCGTCTCACACCTTACAAAATGTTGGTCAAAGGTCTCTGTCTTAAGAAATACCGAATGCTGTATATGTATATATATCGGTGCTATGATTTTAGAGGAACTGTGCAATTTATAAATGCAATGCATCCAAACTCCCGGACAACTGAAAAATTGGGACTACAACTGTATTAATCATTAATTTTGTATTATTATCTTTAGACAAAGAGTGTACCATATTTATAGATATCAAGAAGAATAGATGAAAATATATTTCTTATAATATAATAACAATGAAAAAAAAA
>WHPZ01585637.1:0-12760 GCA_016617965.1 Macrosiphum rosae
AGGGTAGCGGATATTACTTATTTTTTTTAACACTGCAAGTGGAGCAATGCAAAAAAAAAGTGTCACCCATTTAGTATAATATATTATTATGCTTTCTGCTGCTATTATATATAGAAGGAGTTTTTTTTTTTAATTTTCCATTGTAAACCATTGCGGTATATACTATATAGGTAGATTCCGCAGCTGATATCATCTATAATAGGTATCGGATTTCCGTATAATTTTCTTTTCGCATTCACTACATATTATACGTATTATATACCTATTATACCGCCTCTAGATATAATAATATGTTTCTTTTCTCGGCAAGTCGTTATATAAGCTTAGACAACGCTCTCGTCTCGGCCGGCCGACGATGGTGCGGAGACCTCGTCGCGTATTATACGTGTAGGTATGTATATATATGTTATTGTCGTGCCGAGAAAATAAGTTTGCCAGAAAATCGCTTACCCCCGCTGCGGTTTTACCCCCCGGATGACGGAGAGGGGGGTATATTGTGTAGCATCGCGGCCTCGCATATTTCCCCTGGGACCAAAGCGACGACCCCCTCGAAATCTGACTGCACGCGTAAACCACAGCGGTGGTTTTAGTTTTATTTTTATTATTATTTTTTGTGTAGTTTTATGAAATGCGTATATAAATACATGTATCATCTGTGCCCAAAAGTCTTTATACCATTATGCGACCGACCCCTCGACAAATCTCGCCACTCGTTAGACTTTGTCGCGTTACCGCGGGCTCCCAGCTGTTAAAGCTATATAATAATATAATAGTAATAAAACAATAGCTATCTAGTAAAATATTATCATCATGTGTAGATTTTCTGTATATTATAATAACATAATAATTGTACTATGTAGCGGCGGATTGGCTAAACATTTCAGACCGAGAAATTACAGGGCGACAGGCCATACAGGCCCACCCAATATATTATAATAATTTTTCATAAAAAACCTTTTTTTTTTTTTAGGAATGCTCTTATTTATAATTTAATATGATATAGGTACATTTAAAAGGTGAGTAGGTACGTAACATTTTTTATGGCCATCCAAATTACTAACTAGATTCACTTTCCTACCAGATAATATGCTGGAATAGAAAACCAAAGCATTTCAACTGTCTGCAAAAGTGATGACAATCACAACATTTATAGACTCTGAGTGAAACGATGAATGTATTAATTTTACAATGATGTGTGTGTGTTTTTTTTTTTAAATTTTTTTTTCTTTGTGTGTGTCATCACCTTTTAGGACAGTAAAAATGCTTGGATTTTCTTCAACAGTATCTTTTCTGATAAAAAAGTGAATCTAACTGGTACTTTGGGGGATCAAAAGTAAAAATTTCCCACTAGTTTTCAAAAGCGATGTGAAAAACAAAAGAAAAATTAAGGAAAAACGGGAATTTTTACTCAAAATCTGTTTTCGAGAAAATGTATTTTGGTTTTTGGTGCAACTCTAAAACAAATGACCTTAGATGCATGAAGTTTTTACTGACTGTTTATAATAGCATTTTCTACACACCAGGCCTTTTTAAAAATATTTTGACTCAATTTTTTTAGTTTTTTATTCTATAAATATCAATACAATATTATTTCTTGGGTACAAAAGCTTGAAAATTTAATAGAAGACTCCTACTTTATTGTTTCAGTAGTAGTTCAAAAAGATTAAAAATCCTCAGTCACAGTTTTATTTTATAAGCATTTAAAGTTCAAATCTTGACAAAATACGGAAAAATAGGAGAAGTTCTCAAACAGAGATTTTGAGATTGTTATTATTATTATTATTATTATTATTTTCTGTTCAAAATATTTGCTAATGGTTTTAATAAGAATAATAATTACTATTATTAATGCGATAAGCATGTGTATTTTAGTATAGAATGTATTGAATTTGAACAACGGTTTTTGGTGGCCCAATGTCTTGCATGTACTTTGTATAACGCTGATATTCTTAGAATTTTTTTTTTCTTTTATTGATTTAGCCGGGCAACTATGGTCATAAGCTGTTTTTGTTTGTAGGGAGAAGAAACGGTTGTGGTTGTAACACGTTTTGTATGTGTGTCAGGAATTTATTGCCAAAAATCTCGGGTGGTCACCCATCGGGGAGCTAGTAACACCGGCCGATAAGTACACTCAGAGAGTTTCCGCAGTTGAGTGTACGGACCACGCCACACCAAGCCACTCTTGGAATTTATTAGACTAAAAAAACACTGTTGTTATATACAATTGTATGGGATTGTATATACAAAAAAAATGCTGTATATTATTGATGAAAAAATTGTGAAAATATGTGGTTTTTAAGACATAATATTTGGAGCCATTTAAAAACCCAATGGCGCAGAACAGACACAATCCATCTACTTTAGTCCATAAATAATGGTAAAACGTACTTTATTATTTATTTTTAAGTTTTTCATTTGAACCATAGATAGTCTGCAAAATATAAGCTCGTAATATTCTGGAATAATGTTAAACTTTGTTCCAATTCATCGGTAAAACCATCGTATAGTATTAAAATCTACAAAATAAATACTTCAATTATTACGATTACCCATAGTGTATACACTTTTAGAAATAATTGAAATTAAAACTAATGACAACAATTATTTAATATTGTAAACACTTTATTTTTAGAAACAATTGTCACTCTAAGCTTACAGACAAAATTATTATTACTAATTTATAAATTTATAATAATGTTTACCCACAATTTTCAAAAGTCTTGAGAGCCATTATTGAATATTCTTTTGCAGACTATTTATTATTAGGTATACTAATTATTTGGATATTGTCTTTCTCCCGATGTAACTCTGTGTGCTAATGGTATTATGAAATTAGACATTAAGTCGTTTGCAATATTTCTGTCACTCCTTGAAATTAATATTAAAATAAAACATAAAAATGTATTCGTAAGAAAATAAATACTATAATGCAAAACATACTCGATATTGTAAAAGTTATTTTTGCACGACTTCATCGTCGCTTTTAATGATTCCTCTTTTGCGGTCTGTTGAATTGCTTCTTCCATTATTTTTTCACAGAGAAGAACACTTACATGTTCGTGAATGTTTAGTACCTATACATTAAAACATATCATCAATAACAATTTTTGTAAATATATTATACATAATAATTATTTTGCGTATTGTATTTCATAAATTATTTTCTGCTAAATTTTAGTGCATATTTCCTAATAGTTTTTAGGGTTCCGTACGGTAAAACGGGACCCTATTATACAAAGGCTCCGTCCGTCCGTCTGTCACCAGGCTGCACGTCATGAACCATGAAAGTTAGAAAGTTGAAATTTCCACAGATTATGTATTTCTGTTGCCGATATATAAAAACAAATACCAAAAACCCTAGAATATATAATATAAACAGTGTTGCCAACATGTTTATAGCTGATGTCGGTACGGAACCCTTCGTGCTCGAGTCCGACTCGCACTTGGCCGGTTTTATAATTATTGTCGGTACATATTGAAATAATACCGTAATATTTTATTTAATAATTATAGTTAAAACATTTTGCTAATTTAGCATTTATCCTTTTCAACGTATCCTAAAACAATCATTCCAGAGTTGTTTGAAATATCTGTTTCCTCGAAACGAATCACTTAAAATATCTCATATTCGTCAACGTTTTTCTATAAAAATATAAAATACATAATTTTTGAAAATGTATTACTTGTCTCAATATTTCGTCTTGTTCAATGCGTCCTGTAATCTCTATCTGTCTATGTTTCCTCTCTGCCATTTCACACGCAATTCTACTTAGATTAGCTTGTTGAATCAACATGTTGTTTTTATTTTCACTATTATTGATAAGAATTGATTCGTTGTGAAGTGTATCAAAAAATCTACTAATATGTTTTTTTCTAGCATTTTCTAATATATCAGCACCGGTAATTTCTTTAAATTCCTGTAAGAAGATAATATATTATATTAGTTTAATTATGCCTTTACTATTATTCTTAAATAAAATGTTATTTGTTTCTAATTATATATAGGTAGGTACATTTGCAGTGTCGAGTGTTACTGGTTCTTCGTTCGAGTGTAAAATTGGTTGATATCTGATCTTTGCCATAATCATCTATAATAATTTACTATTAAAACCATAATATTACCGTACCTACTATATATTATTATTTAGTTTTAAATTTGTACCATAGTCTGATAAGCTCTTCCTCGTAATAGTCTCTGAAATAATTTTACGCTATCGTACAATTCCGTAATATCATCTTCCCCATCAACTCGATAGTCTATACGGTTTTCTTTGATGACTTTATGTTTACGTTGTGGTATTAAATTAAGTTTTTTCGATTTAAAGCTCTTATCTATACAAATAAATATGTGAATTGTGAATATTCAATGTATTGAGTACTTACCTAGTAAGTACCTAAATGTACTGTTTAATTTAAATTATTTCTTAAACTGTAAGTACTTGTAGTATTGTAATTTATTTTATGACATTTCAAATACAACTCTTCTTTATCCTCGTTAATTATTGGTACTCGTAGAAGACTTAGTCTGGAGGCTTGTCCAGAACTCGATTTGGCTGGTTGGTTCGAAAAGCTTGATGGGATGGCTCCGGCCTAGGGTAGTAGGTTGGATTATATTGGAGATCCGTATTTAATAAATAATACATAATAGTATAAACAATACCATAATAGGTACTCAGTATTAAGGACACCTTAATTTTTGAGAGACTATTACTATTGCATTAAAATATTAGATAATACCTATATTATCTATATAATATTTATAATTAGATATTTCAGATACTATACATTATTAAATACATATTTAGGTACTTAACTAACTTCTTTTATTTTAAGCTAACCTATGTTCAAACGTCAAGATGTTTAAAATCTACGTCATAAATTATTGTTGCTACTATTTTATATAAATAATTTACGTTGAAAAGTACCCATATACATGATTAATAATATTATAGTACTTAAAACATGTGTTATTTTTCATTAGTTCAACAACCTATTTAAGTCTAAAAACTGAAAAGTTATCGAGAAGAAAACATGTGTAAATTTAATGAACTTACTTCATAAGAGTCACGTGACTTCATCGCATACGGAACAGAGATACAAGTGTTATAGGTATGCGAGTGATCTAAAACCTAAATACGAATATAATATATTTAGGCAGGTACATAGGCAGACGATTGAATGAAAAACTAATTTCTTATAATCGTAATAATTATATTTTATTTGTTCATATTATAACAATACAATTCGGCTTATTTGCATAGTAACAAAAAGCAATAGCAGTACCTATTTAATTATTTAAATAATTATAATAAAAAACAAACAAATAAACACCTAAATCGTAACGATGTTAATTACCCCAGAAATTTTAAAAATGTTTATAAAATATAAAATATGTTATGTGTATATTTGATCACCCCAATAGCCTCAAATATTATAATTATACGAAGTATTGTTCAAAAAAAAAAAATGTTTTTATAATTACTCTGTATAATATAAACTCTCTTTGTATAATATTTATGTATTTCGGAGGTGTAAATTTTTACCCCATACTCGCAAATGAGACATCTAAATCCGTGAGCCGTACGACGGGTTAATAGGACGATATCAAAATATTATAAGAGTTGTCGACGTATAATGTACCTATTAGGTATTGATCATATATTGGTACCTACCTATTACTTTTGCAGTTATGATGTTATGTGTATAATAATACGTGAGTGGCAATGAAAAGCCATAGGAATAATAATATGAAGACTAGACTAAATAATATGTAATCATGTAGGTACCAAGAAGGCTTTGGAATAGAGGTGACCCTCCAAAAAGTAGTGTTCGCGATAATAATATTATGTTACTTGTCATTGTGTGCACTAAATAAAACAAAGTTGTAATTTTTGTTTCGCCTAAATAATTATCTTGGCGAATTCTGGTGTACTATTTTGGAACCAATAGAGCAAAACTATAATAATTATTTATAGATTGTGGTAGTCTTAGCGCTATCTAGTGGTGTTAATAAAATTAAAAATTCAATGTTAAAATATTATAATACTTTCGTGGTTTTAGTGTTAAAAAACTAATCCTAAAATTTACCTACATAAAAATAAAAAAACAATTGCACTTTAAAGGTTAACAAATTATTCAAGTATCCAATTTTGTCAAAATATGAACTTGAAATGTCAACAAAACAAAGTATGTGTATGGTTTTTAGAATTTTTAGATTACTGTTGGACAAACTTATGAGAAACGTTGTGTTAAATTTACTAGTTGTAGCCTTTAGAGTTCAAAATTGTATAACTATAAAATAATTTGCATATTTTAATAATTTATAACGAATTCCGTTATAGTTTAAACTTAAAACAATAATATTTGTGACTTTATTTTCGATATTTTTAAATTGCTAAACAAAGTGCAACATTATTGTAATTTTCATTTTAGCTTTTACCAAACATAATAATTGTTTTTAATATTTTTTGATAACTAGCTAAATACATTAGAAAATTTAAAATACCTACATTAACTCTTTCCGGTGTGATAGTTATACTAGTTAGTAGAGTACTAACTGCTAGTAACCGTTGACTATAATATAATTTTTCAACTTATTGCATGGCGGTCTGTGGTAGTAACAACCACCTATAGGATAATTTATTTTTTTCTGTATTGGTGGTTAGCGTTGCTGAGCACCACACCACCATATCTGTGGTGTTGTATATACCACCAGATGGCGTTGTATTTATCAATATTTAATACTATTGAATAATTTGTAATTCAATTTTCTAAAATATATTGGGCCATATATTTAAATTTTAAACTACCATGGAAAATGCAAAGACATATATAGCGTAAATATATTGTATTATAAATATTTTGAAATTGCTTTATTTTATTTGTGTACAAGGCCCAATACGGGCTCAATTACTGCAGTAGTATCAATAAAAGTAAAACAATAAAATTAGTGCACTCGGTATAACATACCTAATTCATTAATATTTAATACGTATCATAAAACAAAACAAAAATTAAAATGAGTATAATATCTGTACGCTAAATTAATTAACAAAATGACAGAATTTAAAATTTAAAACTAACACAAGTCAAATTATAATATATAATAATATTAGACTTCAGTAATATGTAAATCAAAAACACAGATCAGAAGGAATCTGATCTAAATAATCATAAATATTTTGGTGATTTATTTAACAATATTCCAGGATTTATTTGTTGCAATATCAAAATAGGGATGCGAAGAAAGTGACGACGGCAGTAGTGACGAAACTACACCTAAAGGTTTAACTCACCTGTTGTAGTCACATGTAGTATTTTCTGCATATGAAACTGGTCTTGCGAGTGGTTTGAAAAACAGGCAGAATGTAGCCAAACACAATTACTACTACTTAAACATTTGTGAAATGCGAGACTTAGCTGAAGAGAAGTTCGAATTTAGGAACTTTGTCACATTGAATGTCATTATTGTTATTGGTTTCTAAATGTATAAAATTATTTGTTAAAGGCGGTAATTATAATTGAGATGTATAACCGAAATTCATCTTATTTTTAAAAGATAATCCAACTGGAATATTACTATATTATGTTTTTCAATATTTGAAAGTAATGAAGTAGTTATTGCCAGTAAACATACTTCTTTTGTTGGATTGACTTCTTCCATGGTAGATATATTGCTGTAATTTGATGTTTCATTTAAGTGTCGTAAAAATTGTCCCAATACATATTTTCAATAGTATTTTTGTTTTTTTGTTTTTTTTTTTTTTTTTTGAGGAACCTAAAATAATTAAAAATGGAAAAATAGTAAATACTATATATTTTTAAACGTTAAAAGTAATACCATTGTACCTATATATGAAACATTACAAATGTATTATCTACCTATTAGCACTTTGGATATTATTAAAATTAACTAGTTATTTTTTGGTTTTTATGTTTGAATATTAGATACTATAAGTACAAATGTACAATAGTACCTAAAGCAGCTAATAGGCATCCCTTTTTGTGCGCTGAGCACAATGGCGAAACCAATCTTACAAGTCAAAACTGTTTTCATCACTATGATAATAATTATCACGAAATATTATCTAAATAAAAATTGATAGAAAATTTAGGATCGTTAAACTTTTTATAACTAAATATACATAATATGCACATTTTAAACAAATATAATACAATTTTAATAATGTACACATCTTTATTAATTCAATGTGGTCGAGTCTACAGTTGTTTTTGATGCCTATCCAGGGTCAAGTAGAGGGCAGTTTATTACACAATAGTTTTGATATAACTCTTTTAAAAAATGTTACTAAACTAACCTAGAAAAACAAATTTTAAAAATTATTTTCTAAACATTTAAAATAAATATCCCCAACTGACAAATGTATCATTGTATTTTTCAGTTTTCATTCTTTCTTCGGCATCATAAAGCTCTGATTCGTTATTCGTGAGAAATGAATCTAAAACTGTGTATCCAACATGGGTGTTTCTATACCAGATAAATTATTTTAAAGATAAGAAATAATAACAACCAGTTTTTTATCCACTCTGGTAAAATAAAAATGTGTGCAGTTCACCAGTTGTTGTAATGGCATCATTCCCAATTTGTGTAACAGCTAAAAATAAAAATGTACACAAATACAGATTTTAAACTAATAATGTTGTTTAATCTCTTTTACCGTTACGTCATACTACCTATTAGAGTCAATGTCAAACAAATTTTGAGAAAAAATATTATAGTCCAGATAAATTTCTTGTGAATATTTTCCCCCACAGAATGAGCGAATAATAATAAAAACACTAAAGAATGACTAAAGATTCAACAATGTATTGATTATATTTAAGAAGTTTAAATTTCTAATTGTTTACTTTTATAATCATTTTTTTCAGCTCAATTTCATAATTTTAAATATTTTCAGTGTGAATAACTGGGCTAACACAGGTTGCAGTAATTTTATTCACTTATATAATACCTATAAAAAAAGACATTCATCATATGTATTGTCGTATTGATTACTATGAATAAAAACATTGCCATTAATAATAATTATAGTATTTTAATGGTCAATCATAATAATATATAACTTGGTATATTTAGCAGATCCATACAAGCTACAAATAAATATTATAATAATAACATTTATTAATGTAGATATAGGTACTTACACAATAAATCAGTATCTAATCAGTTCTTGTTGTTCTTGAAGAATATTTTGAATGTTGGATATAAATACATACATAATACCTTATTTTATATTTAATGGGTACCTAGGTATATAATACCTACTTATACCTATATTAGATTCAATCTCCAATCTAATACGGCTACAAAATAAATAATATAGGTACATAAATATTTACCTATCATAGAGAATTTACATTAGGGGTCTTATTTACATCCTAATAGATGATTGAAAAATTATAATGGAGAAAATAGTAAATAATAATAGGTACTTAAACATTTTCGTATTATTTTTCAATGAACTATAATTATCAGTTGCTTATTTTCTTATAATATTTGATTCATCTTCACTACTAGTACCTGAATAAAAAATAATCATTAGTGGATTATTCAACTGGTTCTTATGTAAAAAATATTTTATATTAACTGGTAAATTGACTAAATATCATTATCTACATTCTATGACATGCACGCAGAGCTCAAATATTAAAAATAATGAGAAATAATGTGATATCACCATATATGGATAGGTAATATACATTCCAACTTATATGTTCTTAAGAGGACGCTTCAGCCATATAATAAGTTGTTTCCGTCCTACAAATGTACAACATAACAAAAATTGTTTGCAAGGGATATAGAACCAATAATTCTGTAGTGATAGTTAAGACTCTAAATTGATATACAATATAGTTGAGAACATTATCTGTGAACATCAAACATGCAGTTTGTTTCAAAATACATTATTGTTTGTGTTATTAAACTTTTTTTTTTTTTTTTTTTTATTATTTTTATAATAATTATACAATCTATACTTTATAGCATAATAAGTACAAGTGACAAGTGACAAACAAAACATGATAAGCGTGATTAAGAAGTCACCCACTAGTGACTCTTTGCGTGATGGGATTATTAAACTTAAATAACTTTTTTTGTAGTTCTGATATCGATAATATAAGAACGATGCATAACCAATTCTTTATAAGTGATGAACATTTCGTTTCTCGGTTATGACTAAAGCCTTCTCGGTTTTTCCTCGCGAAACAGTTTTTTCTATGTTGTATATTTGTAAGACAGAGACACCACATGCATGTGTAGCGTCCTCTGACGTCTTAATAGGTACTAGGTAGGTACCTAGTTTGAATTAAGCATTTTTTTAAGCCATTATTAAATTATTCCTCAAAACTAAATTAGATATCTAATTGCTATTATAAAATGGTAACAGTCATATAGTACCCAATAGTTTATTTATCTTATTGTCATCAAGGTCAACAACTTTTTTCTTCTTTATTATATTTTTATCACTTTTGGTATGTGGTAACAAACTAATAATTATATAGGTACTAACCATTTTTTGTATATTAAAATACCTAATAGGTTATTATATAGGTGTAATTTACCTAACATTATTATTGTCTATTATAATAAACCACGATACTAATATGTTGATTTGTTATTTATATTTACTACGGTAATTTTCTTTCACAACTCTTCGAAAGTCACAAGTTGTTGCCGCTAACCACAGTGTTTAAAGTAGGAGGGGTTTGTCGTCAAAAAATAAGTTGAGTTCAAAGTGTACCTGTCATAATTGTTATTTATTTTTGTTTTATAGCATACCTTTGTGGAGCCGTCATAAGCCACTAAGCTGCAGTAACTCCAAAATACGTAGTTTTGAGGAAACAATATAAAAACGTTTTCGACACTAAATTATTCCGTAGAGTAAAAATAATATTTGTTTAAACATTAAAGAGGTGGTATGTTATTTAATTTTTTATAAGAAAACTATTAAAAAAAAAAAAAGTTTTTTATGGGTTTTAATGGAAATAGGAACTGCATATTAGCTTAATATATTAGTCAGAAGATGAAAATCAGTAAGTACGCTTTTATTTTCAGTTAACTTTTTTGTGAAGATAGACTTTATAGAAATACTGTATAAATACTACCTATAGTAATAGATATACCTATAGTATACCTCTATATTTTTAAACCTTATAAACAGTAGAATAAAACAATGTGTTTTTTACAAATTAATTAAACTTTAAACTTTTTCGTATTATTGTCTATTGACTTAACTTAACCGAAAAAAATGTTAGGTATTTTAGCTTGCTCTTCCTTGAATTAACTTCCTGACTTTAGATGCTATCGTTATCCTATTCTGAATTTCATAAATGTCGATATCCATGAATATTTTAAGACTTATAATTTGTAAATGTTCGTATAAATACGTAATATTTCTGCATGTGTCAATTCTATTAAATTCAGAATACTACCTACCTTGTTAAAACTATTTTATTTTATTTTTAATCTTTAAAATATTAAAACAACAACGTTTAAATATTATACAACTTAACAAATACAAAGCTGTGGCAACCATATCATATTGGTAGACAAGTTTCTGCTTATAATTCAAATTGTTCACATGTAGTGGTTCAAATTTTAATCTTTAGTAGATTACTAGATGGTCACAGTCTATTCCGTCGAGCCACCATGGCTTTATTTTCTATTCAATGAAGAATGGAATAATTACGATTATATAAAACAAAAATTGAGTGAACTGCCAATAAAATAAATTGACAATTGTGTGGACTTATGTATATTTGTGATTTTTAAATTACCGTTGGACAAACTTATGAGGGACATTGTAATATATTAAATTTACAAGTCTGAGCTATTAAAATTGAAAATGATATATATTTTGATTTTTAATAACAAAGTTTGAGTTTTTTCATCATTTTTACGAGTTTGTTAAAAGTTAAGCTCCAAAAAAGTTTTTAAAAAATATGAGACTTTTTATTTTTGATACATATTTTGAAATTGGTTTATTGCAATTTATTATTATTACATTTTACATTTTTAAGCTTTTTTACCAAGTATAAACATCTTTATCATTATTTTATACATTCAATACATTCAATTATTTCAAATACCAATATAAATAGCGACTACGCATACACAAAAAAACACGTCATTATAAAGTCAATACATCCCCATTGTTTTACTAAGAATCTAAAAGACTTAACCTGGAAGTATAAAATTAGCACTGTAGGTCTGCAGTGTATAATTATACGAATCGAAACACAAATCCTTGTTCAAATATTATAGTTTAATATATTATAACAACCCTTATATATCATTGATAATGGTCTTGGAAAAATAAACGGGTCCGAAATCCTAACGATAGTTGATTAGAAAAAACGACTTCGCAACGACCATACTCGCGTCGCTGTGTACCCGTTGTCTGGGAAATGGTTGAATTTTTCGAGTAAACTGATTTTGAATTGAACTTCGAGTTCACTTGCAATTAAACGTCTGACCTGAAACAACCAATAATTAAAATGACCACTATTGACGACTTTGCTCGAGAAATCGCCATAATGTTAGTCGAACGCGTTGAAACATGGATAATTCCAGTGGAAGAGGAAGAACTAACGCTTGAAATTAAAGACATAGAACAAAAACTAGAGGACGACGAAGACGAAGACGATAATATACTAGGCGATATAATATTTTGGTTGTTTATTGAAAATGAAACGGCCGAATGCAATGTCGAGGTAGGCAGCGGAGACGCTGCAGCTGTAG
>WHPZ01585639.1:6772-34114 GCA_016617965.1 Macrosiphum rosae
ATTACGCAGTTTGTATTGTTTGTATCAAACTATGTTAGAATTATCGATTATTATAAATCGATATAACACAAATAAACAATACTATTATATAATAATATTATATATATAATAAAGTATAAACTTATTTCAATTGTTAGGCGGGCCGATCGGTAAACACCGGTTCCTTAATTTCCTAACCTCAAAATACGTCTACCCGGCAGCGCTTTTGCGGCAACTTGGGAAATGTTTTTGCCTCATTAAGCGGATATATTGTAATAGGCGGGAGGGTGAGAAGTTGTCCGACCTTATCTTCTAAGACCGTGGCTTCGACCATATAAATTATAAACTAGTTTATATGGTCGAAGGTTCAATGGACGAACATTGCTATATAATAAGTGATAAGTCATTGATAACGGAAATCTACATTCGAGCTCTTTATTCGACATCTCGACCGCATTGACGCATTTTGGTAATTATTACAAATTGCAATCTTGCAGTCCGACGACTTTATCCTGCACTCCAAATATTCGTTCGCGGTCAATAATTAAAAATGAAAGGTCTCTTGGCACTGAGGAGAATTCAACATCGGCTGTACACAGATTTCGACGCCTTATGCCACATGATACTCGGACATGCACCTCCACCAGGTTAGCATATTTTTTTATCTAGACCCTCTTTAATAGTTATTATTTGTTGAATGCTCGTCCTTTACGCATATCAATAATAATATTTTGTTTTATCATTTTCAGCACTTTCTTTTGCGAGTCCTGCGGAAACACTCAAACCGTCCACCCCGTCTCTGACAAATGTTCAACGGCTTTTTGGAGACTCTATTCTTTGGGCAGTGCCCAAACACAGGCGTACAATTGAGAAAAGACTAAAACGCAAATTTGGTTGTATCGATGATTTTTATAAATTGCTAATACCTCGCACAGATTTACTCACGTGTAACCAATGCGGTCATAGTTATCAGAGACGCCATTTGTGTCGTGAGTGATGATAATATGTTCATAACTTTTTGAAATTTATAATATTATGTATGTTTTTATTTTAGCAAATTGTTACAAGAGGGTTAAGGATGAAACCACAGAGTTTCAGGAAGTGATTGAAAAAGAGTTAGGCTTAGAACCTATTGAACAGGAAGTAGTGGTTCTTTATAAAGGTGAGAAAACCAAGCAACCAGTAGAAGAACATTGGAAAGTAAGAGTAGTATTTGCCTATAAAATATGGTTAAATTATTAATATATTATTTTATTGTAGGGTAAAAGAATCATTGAACTTAAAAGAGAAAAACCGTCTTGGTTCTGTAGAAACTTATTACAAAGGACTACTATTGGCAACTCTGATTCAAAAGACGTACAACCATCAGAATTAGCTTAAGCCAGTTTTTCTTTTTAGTATAAAATTGGTTGCAATTTTATTAATTTCCATTCACCTTCATCAATATATTAATTAATTCAAGTAGAATATATTAAATTTATAAAAATTAAAGAAATAAGAATTGTTTATATATTAACAATGATTATTGATTGCTATGAACGTTTTTAATAGTGTCCAGATAAGCTATCAATTATAGTTTCAGGTTCTTCATCGGGAAAATGACTGCTTACATGTTCAACTAATTTATCAAACATTTTATCGCCTTCAGCTCCCACAATGTATAATTTACATAAAGGACATATACTATGGTTATCTGGTTTTGCACGAACCCCACAAATACAAGCTGTGGTGGAATCAAAAGTAGAATTTGTTAATGTTTCTGCATCTCGATACTCTGCTGAAGGTTTTATAACTTTGACTTCTGTATAAGAAGAAAAACATGATCAATTCAGTAATTTGTATTGGATTCAAATAAATATAAAATAATGAGACTTACCCTCGACAAGTAGATTAAATCTTGAAGTTATATTCAAAATTAAATCATTTTGATCGACAAGTAAATGTTTGGCTAAGGTTAATTTTTCTTTGTATGCATTGAGTTCAGACAATAACATAGGCCAAGATTCATCATCTGAGCTATACTGAAGACTTATTAAATCATCATCTGCGTCCTAATAAATATTTAAAAGTTATGTCATACCTATTATCTAATATAAAAAAAATATACTCTTATAGCCATATAATAGCTTTAAAAATAATAACTTGTATTAAATCTAGAACTTAGACCGATTTAGCAAAGTCAAAACAAAATACACAGGTTTGTGTTGATGAATTTCAAGAATGAAGTATAAAATAATTCTTATAAACAGGTTTTAAAAAACATGGATTAAATAATTTGACGCTATAAAATTATAAATCAAATTAAAGTGGAAAAAATATTATCAGCCTGCAAAAATCTTGGGCATTAATTATGCAAGTGGTGTCAAACAGTATATTATACAGAGGTTCAATTTAACGTGGGATAATGTAGAGATAATTAACTTCATTATCAATAATTATTTGGTGTCATATAATTTTTTTTTTGTGGTTATGAGGGTTAGTGGGTATATAATATTTGAGAATTGAACCTGTTGATGAAATAAACTTCGACATCAGTAATTCAAAATATACTCTATTCAGAATAAGAAAGCCCACCAGGTGGCCGACTTGTGTGAATAGGCACGTGGCTTTGTTCCGAATGCCAAACCCGTTGGGAGAAGTATCTGACCGCCGACCTATACCTATCTTATTCCAAATAGAGTATATAATAGTTATTGAAAACAAACAAAAATTTATTATGACGTACCATAATGCAATTAGAATCCATCTTGAAATCAACATCTGAAAAAATATATATTTATTGATTTAAGAAGTTAATTTAAATTGTAACTATTTTAAAATTATAATTTACATTTGACACTGCCAAAGTTCATCTGATGAGATGATTCTTTAATTTGTTTGAGCATAAAAATAATGTAAATAAGCAAGTACCTCAAATTTGAATTTTTTTTTTTTCAAATATATAACAGATTGAGGTTATAGAAATTAAACGTAAAATAAATATTTGTCATCAATATTGAGGTTTAAATCAAAGGTTCAGTTGGATCGAAAATTAATAATTATGAAGGACTATCAGAGATATAATATCCAGCAATTATGCATATTATCGTGTTTTAAGTAATTTGAGAATAGTGGGGTAAAATGGTCGTTACTGATGAATGATGATATTATTGAAAATATTTTTCTGTTAGAAAAAATGGTTCCAGGAGTACAAAGGGAATTCAAGCAACAAATTATGATTATTTTTGTCATTTGACTAAACAGTGAAATTATAAACATGTTAAATCTACCATTCTATAAAATATTTAAATAAACTACAATTAAAACTAAATGAATCAATAAATGCAAATTAAAAATAATTGAAATGTATATCAAATATTATAGTTGTAAAAAAACTATAGGTAGTATTATGTACTTTTATCTAATATGACTAGTGAGATCTGCCACATATCTTGACATAAATACCTATCTAATATTATTTTGATAATCAACAAAATTTTTTGCTCGTACCATTATATTTTAAATAGTTGTCTATGATAGCTAAAGAGTTCTTCGGCTTGATTTTATCATTTGATTGAACTGCCGGATTATCTAACGATGACAATGTTGTCCACAATGTACGGTTTTCATTAGTAACAATTCTTAAATATTCGACCAACTGTTGCTTTTTACAAGATAATTCTTGAACATTAACTTCTGAAGATTTCTTGTTGACAGTTTGACATGTACAGTTGCTTTTTATAGTAACATTTTCTTTTTCCACTATGTCTAATCGAGATTGTAGGCTTTCACAACGTTCTGCCAACATTTGGAGAGCTACACGCAATGCAGCAACTGACCCTGGATCGTCCGTTATTTTACCGCAAATTGTAGAGGACATGTTATTCAAATATATTAAACACTGTGAATATTTTATAAAAATGTAAGTACTAAACAGTATTGTTTTTACAAAATCTATAACTAAATAAAATTAATAAATTTATATTATATAAGAATTAATATTTAATAACTATTTATTGGGGTTCAACGAAACAGAAAGAAAATTATGATGCACATACAAGGTTACAGATACTTGTGTGTATACTGTATATAATATAAAATAATATATTTATAAGAACAAAAATAAAGAAATAATTAGTTAAGTATGTTGTTATTTTTTACATGGGTAAAAATAAGTAAAACACTGTAGAGTGTAGACTGTAAGCTATATAATATTATTATTTAAATATTTAATATTTATTATGTATTTATCAAAGATAAAGTCATGTATAAACAATAACACTGGATACTATACAACTGGCAGTCTAAAGATAATAATTCCCTTTGATTTAATACTTATCACTGTGAGATACTTTCTGACATTTTCTGATAAAGTGATAACCTCAATACTGCATATTCAGTTGCCTATGTATTTCTTATGAGGAATTTCGATAAATAAATTTATTTTTTTCGGTAAAAGATTTAAGATGTATTTTAAATAAAATAAATTATAATACGGTTAAATACTAATTATGCTTGGTATGTAATTTGAAAACGAGTTATTAAAACATAATCATGTTTCTATTGAATAAAATAAAATATAATGACCTTCTTTACACTTTTAAAAATTACCAAAATATAACTGAGTCTAACAGGTATCTTAGTTAGTACTTAGTGTTATAATAGTATATTAGTATCTTAATAAAAGTATATTCGAAATAATGTGATTTAAATTTGTAAAATCTATTGAAACATTTTTAAAATGTTGATGTAAAAGCAACTTAAAGACTTACAACTCAAGTCAATAATTATGTAGAAAATATGGTATCGGTACATGCACGTATACATGGGGGTTTAATGGTTCAAACCAACTAAACCGAAATGTTTTCAAACAATATCATTTTTCGACACGCAGCTATTATATTATTGTTATTTTACCTATGTAAAATTCAATTTTGAATTTTTTTAAATATTATTTCGTATCAACTATTTGACTATATTAACATTCACGCGGTCTACACAATACATATTATTATATTTTACAATTCTTGTATGGTTTATATAACTGTCCATGTCGTATCCGCCGGTGTAATGCGTTATTTTGTGATTTATTCCGCAGTCATTCGTCGCCTTTAGTGCTTAATGGCTTAAATATTTCTTGGAGCATATTATTATAATATCCGCGTAGAGTTTATACATCAGGTATACAGCCATTATACTCTGTATAATCGACCGACGAGTTTTTTATTTAAAATATATATTTTAACGATTTTTTAGTCGTTAAATCTGTAAAAACTGATTATACACCCAACAAAACGAAAAAAAGAAAAAATATTTTTTTGTGTTCACAAAATATATTAAAAAATATAAATATGTTTGTTATAACAAAAAGGCCGCAAATAATAAGAAAAAAAACCGAAATTTAAATGTGTGAACAATTCAACAATTTTGAATTTTGAAATAACTTAAACTTAAAGAAAACAAATACAACGGACTGGATAGACACAGTAAACAAGGGGGGAAGATGCGAGATGGCGATTGGTGCAGAAATGCAGTGTTGCTGACTACTGGTCACCTCTGCACGTTCTCCGACCTGTCCCGCGGGTTGACGAGTGTCGCTGGCGCGTTTTCTCGGATGCTTGACGACCTTGCACAGCCTGTGAGGTCAGACCGAGACGGCCACGGGAGCGACCACGGTTGACGGCGACGGACGGCTGCTAGTGCGCGATGTCATGCGCGTATCGACGGTCGACGGCGCGACGACTCGGCCAACGGACGGCGAAGACCAAGACGCGGAGCGAGCGAAGTGAGAGTCTGTGCTGCGGAACCGGTGGTGACGAGCGAAGCGGCCGATGTGGGATTACCGCGGGGTGAAGAGGCGAGAGCCAGCGGATCACGGCGTGATCCTCGACTCTCGGTAATTTTCGCCCTGTCGTTGTCCCTTCGGCCGCAACGCGACGCCAGACGCCCTGAAACGGTTAAGTTTCTGCGAGTCCGGCGCCGCTGTCGTCCCCGTGTTCCTAACACGCAAATCTCCGTACCACTCACCCCGTGCCGAGGTCTCCGCCGCTGCCGTCGTACCGAGTCGCCATCGCCATCGTACCGAGTCGGTGTACCGTCGGGGCGGAATCGTTGCCCGGTACCTCTACTAGCCGCCGCGGCCGTCACCGTCACCGTCCACCGTCGCCGTCGCTCCACGTGACCTTAACTGCGGTCGGGCGCTCACCGAGCCGCCAGAGTGTCTCGCGCGTCATCGACGACCGAGCGCGCCACGCCAGCGAACCCGTGGCGCCGCTGATGCAGGTAGGAGAACGTGCGCGGGTAATTTACCTCCGCGCACCGTCCGTGCTCTTCTCCTTCCCTCCATTCCGTCGCCGTCTTCATGTCCGTCGTCTTCGCCCAGGGGGGCGAGCTGCGGACGTCTACTCATCGGCAAAAGCAGCACAGCCCGCGGAAAAAGCGTCTTCCACAGTTCCACCTCGTTGGAGGCGGACCGCAGATTGCGGGTGCTTCAGCCGCCGGGTCTAACCAACCGACCAGCTCACCAAAATTATTGAACACCGCTTCTCCCCTGGCGGGCTCGACGATTTCATCCGACACTTCTGGACGCAAAATGGAATGGTCCTCTGCTTCCGGAACGTTTGAATTTCCGTCTTCTCGTACAGTGTCGTCGTCGCCGAGCGGTGCTGTCGCTGGGACCGGAGCGAGCTCCGACTCTGCAGCAGACGATAGCGCGTCGCCGCTCGGCACTCCATCACCGTGCGGGGAGACGGTCTCCTCGACGTCTTCGGCCGACGCCTCTCCGTCTGCTCCTCCAAGAGTCGGATTTCGCGCTCCGGGGTCTGAACGTCACCACTCGCTGTAGTGGCGACCGTGTCAATGGCAGATAGAATAGGAGCGACTAGACGAACGAGGCTTTCTATTCGGTTTCATCAGCGAGAGCGCCTTCCATCTTGTTGACCAACATTTCTTCTAATATTTCCATTAATATCATTTTTACCGCGGCGCGGTCGATGTCATAGTTGTCAGTCGCCATAATTTAATTTTTGAACGAAGATAATTTGTGCGTGTACTTTAGGATTCAATCGAGAGTTGGAAATGAGCTAAATACGAATCTTTCAACACATAGACCAATCTCCCAGACGACGACGTGTGTTACTAGCCAGCTATATAGTATGTTTATCGTTCTCGTCGGCCCTCAGCATTAGAATTTCGAACGCGTTAACAATAATAATATAATAACAATTTTATTTTATTTGCAAACAATTCCCAACACATTTTCAATTATAAATGCAGTAGTAAGTTTGCTCACCTCCTATAAGCAAAAGCTTGTGTTCGAGGTTCTCAAATTAGACATTAAATTTAAGTACAAATAATAACAATAAAGCACAATATAAGATTTACTTAATACAAAATAGAGCGTTCATTTTTCTAAAGACCACTATTATTATTAATATCCAGCGACACGGTTGTAATTAAAAAAAATAATAATAACTGCACGACGGTGTATGATGTATATAGTATATCGAAGCAGGAGTTGCCTATTTAAGCTGTGTAAAATACAAGTAAATTTGTTATAAGACATACACATAAGTACATAACTAACTTTCTATTTCATCAATTAGCCCCTAGTAAACTCCAAAACATCAAAAATATTGTGTAGAACGGGTTTCTGTAAAAATCATCAAAATCGTACGTTTGGAAATTAAGTTAGAAAAAGTGCGAACTTTTTATTGGAAATTTAAATTAAATTCAGAACCACGGTAGCTGTCGTCGTCGTCGCATCAGCGTTGCTTATGTTACCAACAATATTACCGTTCTTATAAATTATTGTATTTAATATTGTATATTAATATAAAATATAATATAATATATTATATATTAGATAATATTAAATACAGTATATTTATATAATACTCAATATTTATTAACGATAAAAATTAGTGGTATCACAACAAAAATTCTTCGTAAACTACGTGTAAAAATGACTAAGTAAAAACATATAAGATCTTTAAGCACTATAAAGATGTGATAGCATGATATTGCATGAATATAATATGCTAAATATATTAAATTTAAGTAAACTTATTTTGTTTCAATAATTTATTTACTTGGAGAGGAATCATTTAGAATAATATATAAATATTAATAATAAAATGTTTTAAATAATAATAAGTTATATTTTAATAGTCCTTTGCCATTTAATTATTTTGTTCATCACACTTTGTTTCTTTTAAGAGACGCAGGACCAGAGTATTAAACTTGAGTTGCCAGTGTATAAAAATAATAAATACTACTAAAAACTACTACATGGGTACACAGGTATATTATAATATTATTAGGCATAGGCCATCAAAATGTTTCATCGTTTTAAAAAAATCAGTAGTTTTTAATTATTTTGAGCTCATATATATATAATACTTTAATACCTATGGTAAGTTGGATTCCTTACACAATTAGCAATTTTATTGGGGCTAGAATAATGAATATTCATAATTCCTATCTACAACGTATTATAATGTCATAATATTATAACTTTAATTTTCTTGCATTTCCAAAAATTTCAAATTCGCATGCATTTAATAATATGGAATAGAGTAGGTATCTTATAATATATTTTATTCAAGCCTATTAAAAATCAACAAAAATCTTGTTGCTATAGATTGTAATAGTATAATAATATTTTATTGTCCGTCAATTCAATATTTCTTATTTATCAGCTAACCAAATTAATAAATCGTGCGTATTGTATTATAATATAATACCAGTTGTGGTGTTTGATTTATAGCTAGATAATATTATTATATTCTCGTATGATCATGATGAATTGCGCAGAAAACCAATCCGTTAACTTGCAGTCGACCGAGACGGAAGTGATGCAAAGCGTATTTGCCGAATTGCGTTCGGTAAGTTTCCACGTTCCTGCAGAACGGACGCTGTTGCAGTTTAGTCGGTACGTCACGGGACCATCATCGATTAGCTGCCGATACCGGTCCTTGGAAAACGTCACCGGACCAGTCGCGATTAGCCGCCGACACCAGTCCGAGCCAAACGTGACCGGACCATCCGCGATTAGTCGCCTGCAGTCCACGCCTGAAAACGTCACCGTACTTTGTCGAGGACCAAAATACGCTGAACCTGCAGACGACACCGCCACGGAGGCGGAACAGCCGCAGGCAGAGAGCAGCCGTAAGCCGTCTGACGCCGGGTCGATGGGCCCCGATCTGGTCGACGGCTGTCCCTATTTACCGGAAAATCCCGCTGCCACGGGCCTGTCAGTGTCCGTCGACCGTCCCCTTGTGCTCATCCCCGGCAACGTTGTCGAGGCTCCAGAAGTCCCGCCGCCATCAGATGACCGGACAAGACCGCGAGACGATACCGTGCCAGAACTGCCAACCGTTCCCGCGGCGCGTTCCGGCCAGGCAGAACTGGAACCGGATACCGGCGACAGCGGCCGTGGCGACAGCGACGCAAGCTGGGCGGTGGCAGCCGTGGACGACCCTGCGGCCAAATCTAAGAAATGCACCACACTTTGGAGACGGACGAAGCGAATCGTCCGTCGCATGTTTTGTTGCGGCGTTTGAGCGGTTACCGCCACGTTTGATTTGCACGTTATCTAGTCGGCGAACTTTTCGTGTCCAACTATGTTTCTCCGTCGGACAAGTCTTTAACCGACTTGCATACTTTGTTTATTTATAGACCAACCAAAATATACGATATTAAAAACGAATTCAACTTTCGAGAAACTCTAACGACAAATTTAGCTTTCTAACGATTTTTTATGTTGGGCTTGTGATATGGGACATTTATACATCGTCGCGGTCTTCTGTATGCTAAATTCTTTACTCGTACGTATCGACTGCCGTATCGTATCATATTATCTTATCGGTGTTCTGAACACAAACGATTATAATACAATTATTGTATGGCATTTAATTTGCATGAATTCGTTCGCAGGTATGGCCAAGAAAACATTTCTTAAACATTTTTCGAAAACACATTTTGAGTACAAATTCCCGTTTCTCCTTAATTTGTCTTTTGTTTTCAAGGCGCTTTTGAAAACTACTGGAAAAATTTTACTTTTGACCCCCCAAAGTACCAACTAGATAAACTTTCCTTTCAGAAAACTAGAAAAGATACTGTTGAAAAAAATCTAAGCACTTTTACTGTCCTAAAAGGCGATGAACAGACACAAAAAAAATCCTATAGTTAAGATGTAGATAAGTTTTATCCATGCAATTGAAATATGTATTATGCTTAAAATATTTCACGACTAAAACCCTTATTGTTAATGATGCACACATTAATGATTTCTAAAATCTATTTATTACCTACATATAACAATGGTACAAATTTTAAATTTGCTAAATGCACATTTATCTCCTCATCTACCTTTAATGTTTAAATATTCAGCTAATCTATTATGAATAACTGTCTTCATTGCCAAGTATGTTGTACGCTTGGCTCCAGTCTTGTAAAGTATTAGAATATAATATTTGAATACTTTTTTTGTATTTTTTTATTCATAAAAAAAATACTTTTTTCCGATCCAGAAAAATTGTTTTAAATTTGTGGTAAGATATATTAAAAACATGAACATTGATTTTATTCTTTGAACGAAATGTGTTGAATCCCGTATGCCGTATGGCCCGTATCGGCTGTATCATAATATATTCATATGGGGTCAAAAATTATAAATAACTTATGATTACGATGTATTTTTAATTATTAATTAATAAATGTTAATTACCAATCATTCAAAAACTGACAAAAACTAGTTGTGATAAAAAGTATTCTGTAATAGTATTCGAATACGTATTCTGAATACCGCAATTCTCATTTATTCGAATACAAAATAAAAGTATTCTTTACAAGACTGCTTGGCACCAAAAGATTTAGAATCTTTTTTTAAAATCTGATTCTAAATAAAAAACAATTTCTTATAATATGCTTAATTTAAGTCATAAACTTTAATTATTAGAAAATTACCAAAGTTTTTAATTTATCCTCATCAGCATCAATTATGTACAATTCATCCATATAGTTGCTAATTGCTATAGGTATATTCAAATACTAGATCAGTTGAAAATTGTTTGGTTTGTAATGGTAACTGAATGGGTTATATGCGCTATAGACTTGCAAGGGTTGAATTTTTCGGCCAGGTCCAAAAATTACTGTACAAAAAAAAGCCCAGGCCCGATCCGGAAAAAAATTCCAAGACTTAAAAAAGCCCGGCCCTTTAAATTTTTATTTTAAAGACCCGGCCCGATCCAATGTAACAACGGACCACGACGGTTTTTTGAGGACCTGGTCGGGTCGACCCGGCCCTTGCAGGTCTTTACAGTAGGTGCCTAAAAACAATTTCTGAGATTTTCATCAAAATCAATAGAGTAGTTTTTGAGAAATTTATAAATATGGGCGCTCACGAATTGCCTCCCATCTGACCCTCGAATTGCCTCCCGTGAATTTTTTTTTTTTTTTAAAGGCTAAACGAATTGCCTCCCGATTTCAAAAATATTATTCACCCGAATTGCCTCCTAAGAGAGTCACTATTATACCACTTACCTACTCTTGTACTGGAATCGCCTATAAATTTATTAATTTATTAACCCATAAAAAATATATCAAATATAATTTAGATGAAATATAATTTTGTTATACAGTCAAAAACTTAAGTTTGTATAAAATAAAATATATTTTAATAAATAGACCGACACAGCAGTAAAAATTAATCGGTCTTTGAAATACTGTATGTATGTCTTAATTATTTTATTTTAGAACATTGCTGAATAATATAATAATTGATTGTACACTGTACAACTATCGATATGTTAATTAATAATCCAAGTATGTTATGGGGACAATTCAAGTAGACCGTTTGGGTATACTCGAATTGCCTCTGAAAACACCCGGAGGCAATTCTAGTAAAAAAAGGTCGCCTATTTAAATTTGGGAGGCAATTCGAGTATCACCATAAATATAAGCTACAAACATAAATTTGGTTTTAAGATTTATTTTCTACAATCGAGGTCTGCATGTAAACGCAACAATTAAAAGCATGCTTTTACCTCATCCTGCCCGAGTAACCAATATGGCAACCATTTAACTAAAAATAAAAAAATACTAATTTCTATTATTACTATTACAATAATCTGCATCCAGTGGCAACCATTTATAAACAACAAATTTCCATCGTGAATCTCAATTCTCAAAATCCTTGTTTGAGGACTTGATTAAAATGTGAATTACGGAAAATCCCTTTCTTAGTGAGACTGTACATCATAAAATAAAACTACTGGCCAAATTACATACACATAGCTTCAGCTGCAGCAGCCCGGCTAGGCGATGATGAATCAGTCAATCAGGACAGGTCATTAAGTAATTTTATATAATATAAAGAATAAAGATTAATATGACTATATGAGTTAGGTACCTACCTAGTACCTAAAGGTATGTCTCCGTTAGTAAAAGATCTGTTTAAAATGATATATATTTTTGTGTCAACATTCATAGTCATATTATGATAAAGGTAGGTAATTAATTAGGAAATGTACAAAATATTAAGTATAAATTTATTATTTATATAACAGCATTTTGGAAACATATATAATATATATATACATAATATTCATATTATATTGAACGATGATAAAACAATAAGTTTGTAAATACCAATCACTTTTATGAGTTTTTTCACAACATTTGAACGATTGTACTCTAATTAAATATTAATATTTCCATTCGTAATTTATTTATTCTTTGCATTTTCTGCATCGAATTCAATTACATATTCATCATTGTCGATGATCCTTACGACCGATGAGTGATATGACCTATAATATTTGTCTTTAAGTTTATGACATCCATTGTATATCTCAAAATAGACAGGTGGAATTGGTTCGACTTTAATTTTATCCAATGATAAAGATTTGCAGTAATCTAACATGTTTTCGCCTAAGAAATGTGTACTGACCGGAGTCATCGTCTTAATCATACAATCCAACCTTGATGAAGAATTTTTACGAAGAAATTCTAAATAATATCTAACCTAAAAAAAAATTTAAATACTATTAATAAGTTATATTTGTGTTACACTATTACTTATCGATTTAATTATTTATCTATAATTTTAAGAAATTAAATTAAAATAGTAATAGTTTATATTAGAAATTTATTCAAGTTATTATTTAGTTTATAGTCTGAATAAATAATTTTACATGCAATTTGTAATTAATAATAGTATCAATATCCGGCGGTATCGGGTCACTTCCCCGTCTGTTCTCAGCGTATAGTGCGACCAAGTTACAACGATGACAAGTTTAGCGCATTTAGCCGTCAAGTTTTATTCCATGTTACTATGTTAACTTGGTTACTCTATAGTGGAAAATAGTGGCCTAACTTTATTTTCTATATATGATTTAAAACTAATTTGTATTATTCATTGCATATTATAATTTAAATAACCTACTTAAGCCTCATTATTATACATTTTATAAACATATTTTCTTTTTCACAAAAATATATTTAAGTCGATTTTAGTTAAGAACTCAGCTCTGGTCCTCTGAATCGTTCCACATTGCTTTACCACATCACATAATCATCCTTTGCCAAGATCTTAGATAATACATACTATATGTCTATATAGAGCTATACTTATATCACGTGTAATCTACGCTTGAAGACGATTTGGTCGCACCCGTTCGGCCCCGATGAATTTATTGCGAATGCATCAGAAATTAAAAAGATAGTTCGGGACCACTGACTAAGATGTAACAATATCTTATACCTTAGTCCGTGTTCAGGACTGAGTAACATAATTGCGGTAAGGTTTTTCGCATGTGCAGTGATGACATCGGGACCGAACGGGCCAAATCAGCTATTCAAGATTTTAAGTCAGCTCTATTCAGTATGTATTATCTAAGACCAACTTTGGCCAAGGTGTACAAAGCAATAACAACAACAAACCAACAACAGCGATATCTATAGCATTCGATCCAAAATTTTAGTTATTACAAACTACAAAGCATTTTTGAAGTGTCTTTGTCTAGGTACAACTATTTCAAGAGACATGAGATATTTTTTCAAACAATAGGTACAATTGGAAAGTATATAGGACATAGGTGTTATATACTATAATATTACAATAGGTATCACATATATGAATAGGTCCTGTGTAGACTGAAAAATGTCCAAATAAAAATTTCCATTTGCGTAAATAGGAGAAATCAGCTGATTTTTGACTAACTGAAATTAGTCTAATGGGTATTTCTGTTGATTTAAAATAATTTTTTTTCAAAAATGGCCATTCCAGAATACCGAATTTTATATTTAGGTATGCCACTGAACTATATTATCCAGAAAAAAAATATAATATATAATTAATTATAATATAGGTTATATATTGTACAAGTACCTGTAAGTCAAATATCCGGAACACAAAAGTCAAATTCAAATATCCAATGAAACCCATAGTAGGATTATTCATATTGATGATATTTTTATGAAGTGGAGTAATTAATTTGTCATTCAAAACATTAATTCCACAACTAGGTTTCAAAAATGGTAATGTAATTTTGTATCCTAAAAAACACAGACAATACTTAACTAATTTTGTAGATTTTTTAATTTCTATAAGCATCTATAATTGATTAATTTATATACATAGGTACGTAAAGTTTAAATTCTTATACATTTTATTAAATTATGCTTGGGTATTGTTTCTGTATTATAGCCATTAAACGAATGTACATACTTATATTTGTATCATAATAGCCGGAAGTTCTTTAAAAATAATAGTTTTAATATACCTATTTACCTGTGCAATAAATTATAGCATCCAAATTCTGCTCAGTTTTATCTTTAAAACTAACAGATTTTTTAGAAAAATGCTCAACGTCTGGTTTATGTATGACATTTTTTGGAAAATCTTTCTCGATTAATTCAGGCTTATGGTGACTAAAATAAACCTGTAAACGAAAAATGATTTTAAAAAAGAAAATCATTGAGTATAGACACATCTACGTATCATAAAATCAACATAGTTTATCATCTTATAAAATATTATAAAGTTAATTGAACCACGAATCACGATTTAATACCTAAAAGTTCTAATGAAAAGGTAGCCGGTTCACAATTGTATTCAATCTCTAGTCTTTATCAATTATTTATTAAAACAATATTTCATGTGAAATAGAAATAATATATAATATTATACCTAGGGCTGGAATTTCGATGCACTTCTCATTATTTTCCAAAGCTACGAGTCAGTACGGGATGCTCGTTTATAACAATAAATATACGCTTCATGTAGGTATTTTTGAATCAGAATAAGAAGTTTTAATTTTAGGGTTTTTAGGTTATTTAACACTAAAATACGGATTTATTACGAGTATAGAAGATTAGAAATGGCTGTACCGTCCTGCAAAACTTTTTATTAAATTTAATAAAAAATATTTTTTTATTCAAAATTTGTTAAAACAAAAATATTATGTGCAATTTATAGTTGCATTAATTGCATTATTTTAAATCTGTAGGTTATAAAAGCATTTTTTTTGACAATTTTTTGGGTTTTTATAGGGCATTGCACTCCCAACCCTAATTATTACTTATAAGTTATAAGCATCCATTTTTATTTCTACAGTTTGCTTTTTTTCCATACCAGCTAACATGATAAAAAGTGTGATGACATGAAATATTGAAATATTTACAAAAATACGAAACTCTGAATGAAAGGGACTTCTAATTATTATACTTCTAATTGACACTACTGATTTGTCTATGATATTATGTTTATGTAGGGTTTATAATTATAATATATGTATAATATTTTATACAGGGAACATAATATTATCAAAATAAATTATAATTATGTTAAAATTGTTAAATGGACAAATGGTACCTAATAATGCTTGTAACTTTATATTTTATTAAATGCCAAAATGCAATACAATTAAAATAAATTTCTGAAATAATGCAATTTTATCGGCATTTTGAGCGTTGCTAGCCGGTAGGCCTTGTATAAACCCGGGCCTACCTACAAATCTTTTGTTTAAAAATAACTTTTCCAAACAATTTTTATTTTTAAATTCTAACGAAAAATAAACCTTGGCTACTTCTAAGTATATAATTAAAGATTAGGCTTAGCCGTAAAAAATATCCAGTTACAAGTTTACAACCATTTGTAAATATTTCTCTAATCTCAGGAAATAAGATTAATTCTTTACCTATTATAGCTATACATATTAATATGATTAAATCTGAACACTACAGACGCGTAAATTTACCTACAGAATAAATTATCTGATAACATTTAATCTTATAATGTATGTAGGCACTTACTTTTGTAATTATTCATACATTGTACATGGTAAGTTTGATTTATTTTTATATTTTATGTAACTATACATAACTTATATTAATTTGTTTATAGTTTATACTATTTTTTTCTGTATAAGCTTATTGGCATTTACCTGATTTGCAATTTTCGATACATCAGAGCAAATATCAACGCCAGAAGGACCACTACCAATTATGAGAACATTCAAATTTGTAAAATGTTCAGGTATCCTATAACTATGACTGTGTATCTGTATGCCATCAAAATCATTATTCCCTGGAATATCTGGGGTAAAAGGCAAAGCGTTATGTCCATTACACACCATTACTGCATCATAGTATTCAGTCTTTGATGTTTTTGTTTTCAAGTCTTCCACTGTCACCTGCCAGTTGTTCGTTAATTTCTCCACTGAAGTCACCAAACTACAAAACTACGATAAATAATGAATACCACGATGTAAGCAATTTTTAATGAAATATTACGCTAGAAAATAAATGTAAGTAAAATATAAATATAATAAATTAAAGCTCTATTTAGATAATTATAAGATAATATAATAATATACAGACCCTGCTCAATTTAAACACTTCTATAGCCTCTAGGGCAGCGGTTCCCAACCTTTTAGAGACCCAAAATGATAAACATCAATTCTATTATTACAAAATTACTTTTGCAATCGTAGTGCACATCACTGATGCAGATTTAATAACAATAGTTATAAAGTACATAAAACAAAAAAAATTGCTTAATCTTTATCCAAAGAAAAATCTTTTTTACCCCTTGGGGGCTAATTACCCTCAGATTGGGAACCGCTGCTCTAGGCAAGCAGTTGTATGTAAAACATCATTTTAGTGTGGTATCCAACATATACTCCTCCCACTCAAGGTTATTGAACACAAACAGACAAATAACAAATATAATTTCTAATGTTTTAATACAAAATCACAAATGAGTCTAGTTCGTTTTGTGTATACTTATAACTTATATACTATAGGTAGTTAAAGAAATATAGGAAAAGCGTATCATTAGTCATTACCACACTTTGGCTTAAATACATTTACTATAGTAGGTATACTGAATAGTGTACATCCTTACTCGAATGTGCTTATTAAGTCCGAAATGTTCAGCAAATTGTTCAATATATTCTTGCACTTGGCAAGATTTCAAATATGACACATTGTGTAAACCCGTATAAGGGAAGTTTGGAAAATCCATTAATTCTTTTGGTAAATTCGTCCTAAAATTGTTATAGATATAACAAAGTCATTAAATGTAATTAATGTACCTATACAATAGATATACATACAAAAAAAAAATAATAATTAATATACAAACATTAAATTTTGATACATGCTTGTGTGGATTGGCAAACCAAATTCATCGATTCCGGTTCGTTCATCATATACCCAAGTTCCACCCACTCCTTTCGACCTTTCATAAACTATGGGTTCAAAATCATTTTCCAAACATCTTCTAGCTGAAGCCAAACCAGCAACTCCTGCTCCGATTATAGCCACTCTCATACTGTTAAATGTTAATTATGACACTATACGCAATATTATAACTTATATAGGTATACTATAAGTACTATTGAGCTTCGATTTTATCTCTGAAATTCGTAAATTATCTATATATTAAAAGAATAAGTATATTTACATAATATGGTAAATCGTATACTGGATAATTCTATTATCAAAGAAGACTAATTAATTCAAAAACTAATAATGTTTTCCAAAGTATATATATATCTTTAATTTAAATACTTTTTTTTAATTAATATTTTTCGATAAAAGTATCACCCTGCATACATATTACATAGTAATATACTAATATGGTATATAATAAAAGTTATTTAAATTTTTAACTAATAATATACCTGCCTAATAAAAAAATTATAGTGATAATATATAGATGTTGGAAATATACGGATTACTCGACGGATTGTTATTACTTATTATGATAATATCTACGATATTCCTGGTTTTTATAGGTAGGCACTTAGTAAATTATTATTATACAATAGGTAATAGGTATTCATAGAAACAAATTTATTATTTTAACAACATTTATCTCCTATAGATATTACCTATATTTTTTATATTATTATAAGTACCAACCTAACTACCAACCCAGTACCTACATTGTGCACAAAAATCAAAATCTAATCAAGTAAAATTATTTTAGAACAGTATATTTTAAAATAAAATTGTTTTTCTTTCTAATTGCTATATTTGTTAAAAGTCCATTTTACTGGTACTATATATCAGGATATCCATGTAAGAATTGGAGTTTTTGAGTGCAGTATGATACACAGCGTATACCCTATAATTTAGTGTATACTGTATACCATGTAAAAATAGTATATGTACCTACACTTAATATGCACGTATACGCTATTGTAGGTATTCTGTGTTCTGTATTATTATTTATTAGGTACCTACAAAAGTACTATCATGATACGAAGTTTATAAATTAGGTACCCATAACTGTTATAAGTTATAGAAACGTGTAACAAATAATTAAAATTGATTATTACCACAATATATCACTTATAAATGTATGAATATTGGTATAGTTAATGATTATTGCAATTTTTATTTTGGATCAAGTGTTACGAGGCATTAGGTGTACGAGGTACGAACTAAATGTACAGAAGTGGGTACCAAAAAATGCAAGTTTGCGAATTTATTTTGTAATAGCTTCGTACTGATGTACTATAGATTTTTCACTATAATTAATAGTATAAAAAAGTAATTAAAACGCATTTGGCGAGTAACAAAAAATAATAATTATTAATACATTTCAAATTTTGTTGGAGTCAGTTTTATTATGTGTCGTACTGTCGTGTTAGTAAAGTAAGACCAACCATATATTACTTTAATATAGTTCTACAATAATTATTCGTTTCTATGTTTGGGCACACTGTCAACTGTACCTTGTGGCACATTATATTAATTAAAAAATATAATTATTATTCCTTATTTTATTTACATTTTACCATATTATTATTTTTTGAATATTATACTGTCATGAATTATGATATAATAATAGTATATTATGTATTGATATGTGATATTGTGATATTGTGATTTGTGTGTAAAAAAAACACCGCTGATATCAATATAGTATAGACATCTGTGATAAGACATAATAAGATAAGATAGATAATATAAAATAATATTGCGATAAGATAAAACCTGATGGGCATACAAAGTAAACGATTGTTGCTGAGATCAAATGAAATTAATAATGAATTATAATATGAAACTGTAGGTATATTTATAATTATTATAACTGTTTAACGTACCTTTAAGCCCCAACGGTAGACCAGCCCTCCGCCAAACGTTGCACAACTATTAATATAGTCTATAATACGATTACAATGTTTCAGACGAAACGCACAATCGGCCGATTATATAGCGCATGTATCGTACAATTTCACGGACAGGTTAAATCCACAGGACTTCATATTAGATGATTTTGATATTGCACTACAATATATTACTATATTATACTGCAAAAATACTCGTATATTCACTATTCACCGCGACGCGCGACTGTCTGCCTACGCTGCTTAGGTTGAGTAGGAACGCCCCGTGATAATATCGAAAACCGCTGTTGCGCTGACCATAACACCAAGTGGCGAAAGACGATGATAAATATTTAATGATGATTATTGATGATAACATTTAAAACGGCCGGATAATTGAAATTGTACTTAAACACATCATCGCCATTCTCGACTACTGCAGAACGTACGATTCGTCGCGTATACGGTGTAATATTATGTTGTAACACTGTTCCAAGTCCTTTTTATGAACAATTAACGCATAATATGTATTTAGCCAAATGGTTAGTAAATTTCAACTTTAGAATATTTGTAACATCAGGAGAGGGGGAGGGGGTGACACAATTTTACGAATTTACCTATATATAGTATGATATACTATAATAATATATTATATTCGATAGGTATACCTGTAGCTAATAATATATATTATTATAACAATTTAAAAGGCACATTCAAAGGCTAGTCACAAATTTTTAATCGAGTGTAAATGTGTACCTAGTAAATATTATCGTCGAAATGGCTCTTTAGCTGCTTCAGATAACATTAACACATTAGGTATATAATCAACAAATCACGCACATTATGAATATTTTAATTTTATAGTCCACTCGTGAAAATCAGATATTGCGTGCACGGTGCACTTGCACTTATCGAATGTTTTGAGAACCTACACTCTACAGGGGGGTTCATCAAAAATACATATTATCTCAAAAAGTATTAATGTTTTAGAAAATAATTTTTTCAACATAAACAATTTTTTAAATTATAAATACATTTTTTTTTTATTGGTCTAGAGCCTGGAAACTATGACCACAGCTATTGTAGAGGTTAGGATAGTATGGTTGGAGCAGTTGATACACGATTGGGTGGCAAAACGTGTATGTGGGGCAAGGTTTTTGCAAAATAAATATGGACCCTGGTGGTCACCCATCCGGGAACTAGCAGCAGCGGCTGTGGCTTCAATGCATCCTCCTTTCAATCACGTTGCGTGATTGATTTCAGCCACTGAGCCGCACAGAGCTACTAAAATCATATTTTATCTAAACCCGTTTCACACTGATCACTTTACTATAACTCAAATAGTTAATTTTTGCATAATTCATTACAAAACAACATTTTTTAAATAACATTTTATTATTGTCTATTATTTTTTAAATTAAAAATTTTTTATGAGTGTAAGTGAACATAATTGTTATATGTTTAAATATTTTTTTATAGATAATTCACAAATATTTAGATTTTTTAATTATTTTTACGACAACCTATATGGCAATATATTTTATTTTATAATCTGAAGCAAAAAATTTTTTATGTACATTTATTATTTGATACTAAATATATATAGTATAATATTATGTTTATGTTTTTTTTCATTTTAAGTTATTATATTTTTTAATTATATATACAAATAAATAGGTACAACACACGTTGTATGAATTATACTATTATGAGTAGTATAATTCCCCCAAAATATAGTATAAAGCACAACTTCACCCATTTATACTTCCAAACGCTTATGATTTATAATTATAAATAAAAATATCATTAAAGTAGAAAAAAAATTGAAAAAAAAAGCAAAAAATATCTTTAGCAGAGCGTGGTTTCGATCCACGGACCTCTGGGTTATGGGCCCAGCACGCTTCCACTGCGCCACTCTGCTACGGGGAAAATAGTGCAGAAATAACCATATTTATTCTAAAAAGCCCTTATTTGGGGGTGTAATTTTTTTGTAGTTGAATCTTAATTTTGTAAAAAAATTTACGTATAATAAAAAATCTCAAAAATGAATAATTGAATAAAATGGAATTCATTAATATTCTATTATTTGTACTATATAATATTATTAGGATTTGTATACAAGCAGGTTGCTGAATCAGCGACACTGATGTTATAAAATGTACCTACTTAAAATGTGTAGAAATCGAAGAAGAAGGGAATTGGTAATATCGAATTTCAAATACGCAATACAGTAAGAACTCTAATAATTGTCCACCCTAATAATATAATATAATATATTATATAATTGTTAATTGCCTAGTATTGCATACCTAGGTGACTTATTGTGGTTAGGATGCTAGATATGACACATAATCGTTATCAGACAAGTCGTAGGGTGCACTGTGGGGAAATACTCACCACCCCACCCGGAATTTATTTTATGAAAAATAGCGTCATAAACATAAAGTAACAGGTGATAAGTATTTTAGTTCTAGACGCACTAGAGAAAAAAAGTTAAGTGCCAATCAAATATAAATTATCGGCACTGAATTCTATAACTATAGATATTATGCGTCTTAGTAAAAATGTAAATGATTTATTATAAATAAATTAAAAATAATAATAATGTCGGTAACAAAATTTAAAATCACATTTCATTTGCATATTTACCTCAAAATTTTAGTTTTTTTGTAGGTATCTTTAGTTATTCAAAACAAAAATGTTTAGCAGAGCGTGGTTTCGATCCACGGACCTCTGGGTTATGGGCCCAGCACGCTTCCACTGCGCCACTCTGCTACGAAATGAAAAAGGTAGAAACAACCATATTTATTCTAAAAAGCCTTTTTAGAGGGTGTATTTTTTTAGTTATAATCTTAAATTCGTGAATAAATATTAGTTATTACTTACCTCAAAAAATAAAAAAATTGAATAAAAATGGAATTCTTAAAATGTTTCTTCTTAGTTCTTTGTACTACCTATGTTATATTGTTAGGTATTCCGAATTTTATAGTAGACAGGTATACTTGAAATTCCCATCGTGGAAAGTTCTGAACCTTCATAACTAACTCACGCTAATGAAAGTGGGTTCAGGCTTTCAAAAATAATGCTTCAAATATTTGATTTTTGTTATACAAACGATCAGAAGCGTGCTCAGGAATTATGGATGGGACGAGAGGAGGGGGAGTTGGTTTGAAATTATTTTTCAAACAAAATATTTGTTAAGTTTAGCGCCCACGCCAATTTTTTTTTCGGAAACTTATGAATTACAACCAGTTAAGAACGATGGTGCAAACATTAATTGCCGGGAATCATATTACTTTTTATGGTATATAGCCAGTGGCTCAAGTGCTTAACTAGTGCTGAAATGTAATGAAATGAAATTGTTTCCTTAAAACGAATACAAGCATATAGCTTATGATATTTACCATATTTATCATAGGCAATATAAACAAAAGGTGGGTAAGTGGATGTCACTCTGCTGTACAGTAGGTTACAAGTGAGTCCCTGTAATGGATGCCGGATGGTGTTAAATTTGAATTCAATGATATAGTATCATTGTATAAGAAAAACGATTCTGAGCGAAAACGGTCAGTCAGCCTATGCTATTACTAAGTATATTTGATGAGATTAAGGTGAATAAAGTAATTTATATATGACCTATTTACGTGGATATTCTTGTTTTACATTTTCAATCCTTAGATATAAAAGTTGAACATTTTATACATTTTTACCTACAAAATTACTATTGAATTTTAAATGTGATAAACTTTGTCAAAATTTGAACTTTAAATGCTTATAAAAAAAAAATGTGCCTATGTATTTTTAATATTTTTCAACTGCTATTGTAACAATATATCAGGAACGTTGCATTAAATTTTATTCCAAATTTTCCACCCTAAATCTTAATAATAATTAATAATTAACATACCTTGGTATATTATTATCTATTACGTTTTACTGAACATTTTAAAGATTTATAACAATTAAAATAATGAGAATGTCAGAGACAATAAAAAAACACATTTCATTTGTGTATTTTCAACAAAAATTCGTAGTAGGTACTTCTTTAATTACGTCTTATACTCTTATCTATAAAAATTATGTTTAGCAGAGCGTGGTTTCGATCCACGGACCTCTGGGTTATGGGCCCAGCACGCTTCCACTGCGCCACTCTGCTAGTGAAAAGTCCATACTTCGGACATGTAGATATGATAAATAGCGGATAAATAAACACATCTGAATGCTCAGATTAAATCGTATGCTGTTACATATAGACACATATAGTTATTAGTTGCAGTTGCCCATCTCATACGTTTATTATATAATAGTATGTAGATAGATACCTAGGTACCTACCTACTATGCGTCTATACGTAACTATATAATAATATATAATACGGGCAAAGTATACAATTTGGTCATTTTATACAATGCCCGTAGGCGCAAATAGACAAATTATTTTGGGGGGACTAAAGGTAAAGCCCCTCCTATAATATTTTCTAAAAGTTATATATGTTTAGTACTTATTACTGACTTTTGAACTGGGAGACTTGGCAGAAATATGGGGAGTCCCACCAAGCTGCTACCTGTTTGTGCCAATGACAATATAGATAACGGATGATATACTTATGTAACATTTGTTACACCTTACACCTTATATATATATATATAGTATATACACTAAACAGTAAACACACACTCAGTGGCGTACGCAGGGAAGAGGGGGCTAACGGACAAAAGCCCCCCCCCATTTCCGGTATTATTATTACTTTAAAAAAATATATTTATCAAGTTTCAACTGTCAACCATATAGTAAGCAAGACGTAAATGTCATGTATGTCATGTACATCATGTATGTCTTACCAGAATGAATTCATTTTTAAAAAAACATTGTATTTACATACCAATTTTCCTAAAACTATCTGTAATTTTTCGGTAAAAGTATGAACTACTTGTATGAAAGACCTTGTATTAAATTGTCTAACCTTAGCTATAGGTACATATTTGAACTACAAATTAACTGTGGTTTTGACGAAATTTAAACTTTAAGTGTTTATAAAAAATAACCACGATGCCTATGTTAATATTTTATCTATAATAAAAACGTACGTATTACATTGTTAAGCTTTTTGACCCACGGATAAATAATTTTTTATTGACATATTTTATAGAAAAAAAAAATTTTCAAAAAAAGTCTTGGGTACCTACGCCAATGCACACACTATCTTTATAGTATATAGGATTGACCTGCAATACAAAATATACACACTCAACATTTATTTTATCTGATGATTGAACGATAATATGATATGGTATATTGGTATATAATATTATGTAAACTCCTACATTGTCCAGTTTCAAAAATATTAAATATGTGTAGCAACTAGCAATCACTAATTAAATATTGTTATTGATGGTATTAACCAATATAAAATACGAGACAATTTTACTATTTTAGAATGAAAAAAAATGCATAATTTTTAGCAGAGCGTGGTTTCGATCCACGGACCTCTGGGTTATGGGCCCAGCACGCTTCCACTGCGCCACTCTGCTACACGTGTCGGGTGGAGTGAAAACTATTATATTTAGGCAATCAGGCATGAATTTTTTACAAAATATTTAGCTTTGATTTTCCAAAGACAAATTGCATAGAATTAAATTATGCATAATGAAGTAATGCTACTAAGATTTCATTAAATATTGTAAAATATTACAAATATTATGATTTGTGTAAAGACAAGAATTCTGATAGTAGGATAGACGTATTATAATATACGTTTGTATAGTTGTATGTATAATGTATATATTATAGTTAATAATATAAGACATTATTTAAGTGCATCATATATTATTATTGTGTTGTATTCTACTAAAATAATAAAATTATTTTCGAATTTATTAAATATAAGTCATAATAACTAGAGCTGGAATTTCGATACACTTTGCATTGTTTTTCAAAGTAGATATTATTATCTACGCGATGCACGTCTTATAAGTTATAAGTTATAACTTATAACATACTACATACTTACCTATACCGATACATATTATGTTTATCGTATATAATATATAGACATATAGGTATACGTTTCATGTATATTTTAAATCAGAATATAAAGTTTTTATTATTTTGGAATTTTCGACAATTTTCAATTTAGAGGTCATTTTTTCCCCATTTCTTGGATCATTTAAAACACTATTAGATCTGATTCTTTTAAATTTTATTTTAAGACTTACATAAGAGGACGTCACACCCACATGTTTTGTCTCCGTCTTACAAATGTACAACATAGCAAAAACTGTTTTGCGCTGGACAACTTTTCTCGCACCATACATTTTTTTGTAGAACTACCAAATTTGCACAAATCGTAAAGAAGAACTTTATATGTGCAACACCGTGCTTTTTTTAATAGCGCTATCCAATCATTTTTATAAGCAAATGAAAAAAAGAAAAAAAAGAAATGTTTAGAAGCAAATAACTTTTATTGTATTTATGTTATCTAAAATTCAGGCAAGCTGTTGCATAGATAATTTTCTACCCTTTATGTTCAGGAATTTTGGAACCACTACTACAAACAAAGAAAGATTAAAGTTGTCCCGCCCATAACAGTTTTTGCTATGCTGTACATTTGTAAGACGAAGACAACACATGCAGGTGTGACGTCCTCTTAGTAGTTAGTAGGTATAACCGTAACGTGCTAACAATAAGTTTTTATATAATTGAATATTATCAATCGTATTTTTTATATTTTTTTTAGGACATTACATTCTTAGTCATACCCAGTGGCTAAAATGTTGGGGAGCTGTGGCCCCCACCTGATATTAAATGAAAAGTAACCCATGCCCCCACACCCTCATATATTATATTATATATTCACATAAAAATATAAAAAATTTAATTTACACAATAATATTATACTATATCTATGGTAACTGGTAATCAAAATAAAAATCGCCGGACTACAATATTAGCATAGAACAATATAAAATATAAAATATTAGTTTATATTGCTCATAAAACACATGAAAATGATTGAGCAAATATCTTTTAAATGTTATAATTATTAATTTGTGTAAATATAATCACATTATTAATATTTAATTAGGTACAAATATGTACGTACAGTATAGGTATACCGTATACACTATACATATTATTATATATCATTGAAAAATTAAAAATCAAGTAGAGATTATAGAAAAATTAAATTAAAAAACTGATCAATGTTCAAAGTTTAAATATATAGGTAGGTAGGCAGGTACCTATATTGAATACAATTAAATTTATTTCTTAGTATGTATACCTATTATAATTTTCAGACATTAACAATAATAATTTTTTTTATATTATATATTATAATATATACCCAAAATAAAATATTACATTCCCTAATAATATTTTGACGATAAGCAAAATGTAAATATTAATAATAATTAATATTATTATTAGAAGTCGATTTTACAAAGTTTACTTAGCTCCGTGAAGTTAGCGGAAAAATGTGAGCACTAATTTCCGCTATAACACCACTATTTAGTGCTCAATTAGTGCTATTCAACCGTAGCGTTTTAAAAATTAGTGCTATACACAGTAAAAAGTTACACGGGGGCTTACCTTTCTCCGCTAACTTCACGTAGCGGGTTCACCACCAGCACCTAAACCCGCTATAGCATCGACATTTAGTGCTCAATTAGTGCTATTCAATGGCATAGTTTTCAAAATTAGTGCTATCTTTCCCTCCGAGATGTGGGATTTTCCGTATTTCATCCCAGCGGGTGCACCA
>WHPZ01585641.1:6943-19280 GCA_016617965.1 Macrosiphum rosae
TAGATGTAATTTTTTGTGAAATTTAGTGTAGTATTGTTTAGTTAGTGGTTCAACAGTTTGTATTTTCAAGTCCTTGTGAAGTGTATTATTTGTTACGTACCATGGGGCAGATGTTATGAGACTGAGGGATATGGACTGGATTGCTTGGATGGTTTGGCGCTACCCCAAATTTGAGAGCCATAGGTCTATATGGGTCTTAAAAAAGATTTGTATATTGTAAACTTTGAATTTATAGAAAGTTTGGATTTAAGTATTGGGCGAAGTATGTGTAGACGATAATTTAGTAATTTTTGTTTAGATTTAAGGTGTGGTGGGCCCCAAGTTAGTTGTTTTTCGATTATGGTCCCAAGATATTTTACCTTTGGTGTAATAGGAATATCAACACCTTGTAGTTGAAGGGGAGGGGAGTTTTTTTTTCTGAGTGTGAATGGGACATGAAATGATTTTTCGGGGTTTATTTTGACTTGCCCTGTTGTTGCCCAGATACTTATTAAATCGAGGTGGTTTTGAAGAGCAGAAGAAGCTGTCTCAGGATCTGTGTCGGAAGTAAGAATGGCTGTATCATCTGCATAGGTTGCGATAATTGAGTTAGCTGTTGTGGGAAAGTCAGATGTATATATTATATTAAACAGGTCAGTGGAGAGATCACTACCTTGCCCGACTCTAGCAAATACTGGAAAATATGGAGAGGTTGAGGTGCCTTGCCTTACTGAAAATGTTGTGTTGAGAAGATAAGAGCGGATTAACAAATAGTAAGATGCTGGGAGGAATTTTTTTAACTTATAAAGCAGACCATCGTGCCACACGCGGTCAAACGCCTGCGCAATATCTAGGAAAACAGGGGCAGTATTTTTTGTTCTCAAATGAGGATGCTATTTTTTCGGTAAGACTGTGGATTTGGTGTATTGTTGAATGATTAGTTCTGAAACCAAATTGTGAGTGAGGTATTATATTATGCGATTTTATTATTGGCCTTATTCTTTTCAAGATAATTTTCTCAAATATTTTTCCCAAAGTAGGAAGTAGACTGATTGGCCTGTAAGAAGATGTTAAATGTTTTGGTTTATGAGGTTTGTGTACGAGGATAACTATGGAAAACTTCCATGTTAAAGGGAAATAAGAGAGCCTCAACATGGAGTTGAAAATGAATGTGAGTAGAATAATTGTTTTATTTGGTAGATGTTTGAGCATTTTGTTTGATATTAGATTATATCCAGGTGATTTTCCCATTTTTAGTCAATTATTTGTTTAACTTCATTCGGATAAAGATTCTTTTTTTTTTTTTTTTTAAAATATGACTATTTTGAAAATATTACAATCTATACAGGGGTGTACAATAAGTAATAATTATGGTGAAAAGAAAGAAAAACTATGAACTAATGATAACATGGTAGGAAATCTCTCATAGTGACACCTAGTGGCTTTACAGTAACATTTACAATTTATTACGATAACATTTAATTTAAATAATTTATAAACATTTTAAGTCTCTGCACCAATTCCGCTTGAGTCGTCTAGTTGGGTTTCCGGGTAGTGCTGGTGTAGCAAGGTCCCTGATGAGCTGGTTGGGGTTGGATTGAAGTTTTGCGTGGAAGCGTTTGTAGTATATGGTAGCAGTTTCGTTGACAGAGCAGATTCTTAGGTCAGAGTTTATTGCATTGTTGGAGATATACCAGGGTGCTCCAGTTATTATACGACAGCAGATATTCTGGAAGGCTATTGGATAGTATCAATGTGTAATTGTAGTTGAAGGCTTGCAGTGATATGATCAGAAGCTGTAGATAAAAGTGTAGTATCGTCTGTGTAAGTTCTAATGGTTGTTTTTTCTGAGGTGGGTAGATCTGATGTGTAAATTATGTACAAAAAAGGTGCTATGTCACTGCCTTGCGGGGATTGTTTTGAATGTTGAAGGTTATGGCGAACCTTGAATGTGAGGTTGTCCAAGTATGATTTTAAGAAGAGATAGGGATAAAGATTCTTAAAAAAAAAAAAATTATTCTGGCTATTACAAGAACAAAATATAGACTCATAACAAATGTATAGGATTACTGCATTACTTATCAGTTATCATATTAGTTATACACATAGGCGTGCGCAGGTTTTTTCCGCAATGTATGCCGGTATTTTTAAACATTTATAGCTCAATACAAAAAATAATTCCCCGGTCCCCAAAAACTCTTAATAGGTACAAATAACTCGCCATAATCTAATGCAAAAAAAAATATCATGCATTTTATTTAGATTATTTATTGGTTATAGATATTTTAATTTGAAAAGTTTGTACTGTGATTTCATTCCAAAAAAGTAACAGTATAAAAACCTACAGACATTTGATCAAATTATAATAATATAATAATGACCACAAATTATAATCTAATTAATCGAAATTCTGAGGGCAAAACACAGAGGGAGTTTAGTTGTCCCGCGCAAAACTTGTTTTTGCTATGTTTACATTTGTAGATGGAGACAACACATGTGGACGTAGCGTCCTCTTAAACATTTTAAAAACCTCTTTTTTTAATTTGAGTAGTGATAATTATTGTATATTAATTCGTGGTGAAGACTAACCACTGGTCATCCGACCAAAAAATTAGTATTACCTGAAATTGTGATCTCATTGTACCTATATAAAATAACATAAATTAATTAATAAACAGGATCAAAAGACTTTCCGCAAATATCTCAAAGTAAGCCGAATAAAAAACAGCAGACACCACAAAAACAAAATAAACCAAATGATGCAAATCAAAAACAAATCCAGAAACCGAATCAATCTGCACAGCCTAAACAGAATCAACCTGCTGGGACAAAACCAAATCAAAAACAATCTGAAGGTAATATAAAAGAAGACAATGATAAATTTGAAAATAGGTAGGTGTGCTAGTAATATTCTAGTTAAGAGCAGATTCTGTGCAAATATAGCTGCCACCTTTTGCCTTTTCTCATTGAACTAAATTCAATGACAACAATTGATTATCTATAACAGGGATAGGCAACTGATAACCTGTTGGCCAGAATAGAAGCGCCCTCGTTTTTATCTTGTTGGTGCTATATTTTCTAACTTAATACTCAAAAGTTTAAATTAAGATTCTGAACGGAGTAGTAAATTATTGATTTTACAATGATATTACCTAAATGTTTTTTAATGTCTATCATTACTCTTTTGGACAGTTACAATGCTTCAATTTTAAACTTAACATCTTTTCTGGTAGAAAATTGATTCTAGTTGGTCCTTTGGGAGGTCGAAAGTAAAATATTTCCAATAGTCTTCAAAAGCGTTACTTAGGGAAAACAAAAAAAAAATGGGTAACGCTTTGCTATAAATTAGGTATATCACTAATAATTGTGTTCAATTTGAATTCAATGGTGAAAAATCATTGTATAAGAAAATTGATTCTAAGCAAATACGATTAACCCAGCGTTTCTCAAAGCGTGGGTCATTAGTCAATTTTTGGTGGGTCGCGAACATTTTTTTTAATTATATAGATTCTCATCTTCATATATGTGTGAAGTTGGATTTTCGGCAATGGTGGGTATCAAAAACAAACATCGAAACCAGCTTAAGTAATTGGACTCCTTACGTTTGAAAATAATTAAAATTGACATCGAGGATAATGTTGTTATTAACCATAACAGAAAACAAGCACACATTCCGCATACACCTCATTATTAAAAGTTCATTTGTAAAAATATATTAATTATAAACCTATAAAATACTAAATACCAAATAAAAATGTACACATATGAAGGGTTACGAGGAAAAACGATAATAATAGTCAATATTCCTAAAATGTTTCGTATTGCAGTTTTAAAGTGGAACTCTGGCCTTTCTTCCCCGTTATGGTAATATTTAAATCTGTATTATATCATTAAACGTGATCATTTTTCAATGAATCAATTCACGTATCGATTCGTTATGAAACTAACCAAAAGGTTCTATAATTATTTGATTTTTAATTCTCTTGACTGATCGTTTTTCCACGTAACTCTTCATATTTATATAATACAAATTTGGTTCTTTACTAACTACTTTTTGAAAAGTGAAACAATGTGGGTGCGAAAGATTTTTCACGGAAAATTTGGGTCTCTGTACTAAAAAGATTGAGAAATACTGGATTAGCCTATAATATTACAAAGAATATTGTATGATATTATTGTGATTAAAGTAATTTATTTTACTATCATTATGCTTAAAAAAATATATCAACTTTTTTTTTTGCTGTCTGCTCTTGCCAGCTAGAATTTAAAGTTCTCAAAATTGGCTCTCTGGTAAATCTGAGTTGCTCATCCCTGATCTATAATTTGACTTGCGCTATTTCGTGTGTATCATAAAATTATGACATCCCTATCTATTTTGTCAACAATTTCAATGAACATAATGATTTGTTTTTCTGTTTTTTTTTTTGCTTTTTATATAATTAAATACCATTTTATGTTAGGCAATAATCCATCCGCTGTTCCAAAAACATCTCCACCTCAAGGTAATATAAAATAATATTTAAGTATATTTTTACTACTATATTATTTCATGTGTGTTTTATTTAATTTAGGCGGTCAGCAAATTGAACAGCAAATTGTAATCTTAAAGAGTAATTTACATATTCCTAAAAGAAGAAACCCCAAGACTGGTGGTTCTTTGGGGCGTGCAACTGAGATTGAAGTGAATCATCTTCCTCTTAACCTTGATCAATTGTTCAAAAAAGTTGTCTACCATGTAGATGTACAATTCACACCAGATTTACCAAAAAGACTTCTTAGGTAATTTATTTTAACTTATAATAAGTATCAATAATATATGTTCATTAAATATCTATTATCCAATTATTAATATTTATCATATTTGATTTGCTTGAATTATATTTAAAAAATGTGTACTCAAGATAAAAGTAAAATACTCAAATTGATATATTAAATATTTTGATTACTTTTATAGTTTTACTTTTTATTAACGATTAACCATATATATTATGTATGCTTAATTGTTTTTGTATCTTGTAGTCAAAAATTTCTATATTCCACAATAAATTATCAAATGTTATTTGATATAACATATTATGTACACTATAATATGTATTTCATTATAGAATTAATATTTGATTATTAGTTAATACCTATATAAAATTTGTTTTTCTTTATAGAAATGCTTTGGAAGAATTTAACAACAGACATTACCCGAAGGTTAATTTTGCATTTGATGGGCGAAGAAATATGTATACTATAAAAGAGATAAAAGGGGTATGTTTGTTAATTTAAAGTTAAAAAAATATATCTTTTAGTATGCTACAAAGTATTTGTGAATGATTGATTTATATTTTTGTTATCTAACACGATGGCGTCCCTTTTTTTTTTGTGTTGGTTGGAAAACATCTTAATACATTAAAATATAAAAATCAAAATATTTACATTCGCATAATTATTATATCTATTATATAATATTATATTCAGAGAATTAAGATAGGGTAGGTACTGAAATATATATGCTGTGCATCATTGTTTATAAATGTTCATCATACGTGGAACATTAAGAAAATATCTCACCTGTATGTGTTTTTTCATTTTACAATTGAGTAACAACTAATTAAAAGTTAGCAGTTTGCATTTAGCTTCATTTCTTTTAAATTTTTAATATTAGAAAGAATTTTTACCTATAATTAAATTTAAAAAGTTGTAAGCGTATCAATATGACTATTATGCTGATTAATTTTGTTATTTAAATGTCAATACAATTATGTGTGCTAGTGGCGACGTAATCTTATTGGTTATTTATTTGTGGTTAGTTGTCTGTTAGTTATTTTTTAATGGTAAGAGAACGTTTTCTAAAATAAAAACAATTTGTATTTAACTCCTCCTTAACCTGACATTTTATTTCTCGATACATAAAAGATAAAACAATTAAAATTAAAATTAAATTATTTTCCGATTTTATTGCGTGTGATAAATCGCTTTTGGTATGATGTATTAACAAGTTTGTTACTCTATCATTTGTCATTGTATTTCTAATATTATGTTTAATACTATTGAAATAATATGAACCATATCGATGGTTTCAAGCCAAAATAGCGTAAACAACTATAGGAAAAATGTTCACGAGAGTATAAAAACCAAATTCGTAAAAAAAAGTAATTTAAAAATATGTGATAAATGTAATATGATGTAAGCGGCAATGCAGCCACTTAAAGCATAAATTAATAAAATTATGTCACTTAAGCCTACTTTTGACGTTTAAACTTAATTTAAACAGCATACCTGCTAATTAATGTCATTTACGACACATTCTTTTAAGATCGTATAGTTAATCAATCGACACAATAGTAAGGTTAATCGATTTGTCATTCTGGCGTTTACGCCGTTTTGGCTTGGAACCGTTGAACTTTTATGAAGATATCCTTTTTTAAAAATGTAAGATTTTATGATTTCACACATCAAATGTGGCTTACATAATATAAATTTTAAACACAGAAGTAATTGTATGACAACAACTTTTAGACCACCAAAATGATTCTTTTTAGAAAAAAATATGTATTTACGTATCTCACCAATAAATATATAGTGATTTACTGCATGCTTACATGTAATTATTTATTTATGTTTAGAAATCTGATACAATATCAGTTTTAAATGATGAAAATAATAGAACGATTGACTTTGCTATTTCAACCTCAATTGTCAATACAATTCATATGAATAAAATTGAGGAATATTTGAGATCTGGATCATCCAACACTCCCCCAGGTGAAGCATTTCAAGCATTGGATATTGTTTTGAAAAACCGACCATTTGCATTAAGGTTAGTAAAATATGTGTTGTCTTAAAAAGATACAACATAGTAAATTTTAAAGGTAAAATTATTATCTAGGGCTTCTGAGGCTTTTATTTTATATTTTAATTTTGAAACATCAACATGTGAGTCAAGTATTTTAAGTATTTTTAAAATGCTTATAACTTGCTTTGAACATAATATCAGATTCTCATTACAGTTTATTTATAATTAATACTAGATCAAAAAACCTTATCGAATTTTTAGAGGAGAATATCTTAAACAATCAAGTATAGTTTATATTTCCCTCTGCCAATTTGCTAATAAGTAAATTTACTCTAATATTAAATATAAATAAACTCTTTTAAGTAGAGCGTGGATTTTTATGTAAAAACATGTTTTTAATGGATGTATGCATAACTTTGAGAGTAAGATATGTCAACGATTCATAGTACAAAGAATTGAAATACGTATACTCTGTTAGCCGAGAGAACACACCGGTTATTGCTTCATTAGATCAATTGGTATGTTTAACAAAGGACCAGTCTAATATTATGTGTCTCTTGTGTGTTAGACAAAAATAGAAAATCACGGTTTCAAATCCCCTTAAGAGAATAATATATTCATATATATAAAATCATAATTTTGCATATTTCACTAATTAAAAATATATGTATCAAAATATTTCCAGGAATTAAAAAAATATGTATTTATTTTCAAACATAGATGATAGACTTCATAATAGATAATAATCTATCTATCTATGATTTAAACTGCTGCGATAAGATTATTATACGATAATTCAGTTTTTAAATGAGTTATGCTTGTATAATAAATGTAAATTAAAAATGCTCGTAACTCACTTAATAACTGAATTATTGTAAAAAAACTTCCATCAAAACACAGCTAATATTCTTACTATCAAGTTTCATAATAGGTTGATCACTCTAATTTTTAAGCTAACGACATAAAATGTGAACTGCTGAGCGTAAATTTGGTATGTTACGCATTTGTATGACGGAGAAAACACATGCAGGTGTGGCGTCCTCTTAAAAGTATTTAATTTTTGTATGAGCATCTATTATATTTGCCCCTGTCACACCCTCATCACAATTTTATTGAAATGCCATTTGTCCACATTGTGTTCTTTTGGAGGAAAACCTTTTACATCTAAAGTAAAACTAAAATAATAGTTGGTTTTATCTTCAAAAATACAGTAGAAGCCGCTTATTAACAACATGGATAATTGATACAATGGCGATATTTAAACAAAATGTCTAGGGACAGACTGGCTGTATATTAACACATTGTAAATCAATCGGATTATTGAAAGAACACGTTGATTATTTCAAACAATTTGGGCCAATTTCGGTTATTTGGCAATAACCTATGTATTTTATAAAATGTGAATTTTTGAAAATACTTTCTTAGTGCACACTTACATGGTGGTACGAAGGTACCATGAAAATTGCAAGCCTCAAGCTATCATTATTTAGGCTCTACCTTGATCAGTCAGTGAGTCAGAACACATTCGATTATATTATATTATAGCCATCCCGACCAGTGTTGCCCATGAGACACACTTGTGATTATGCGAGCAACATATCCTCTGGTGGATTTCAGACCCCTCGAGGGTTATACTTAATTACAAATATTTTATTAACACGTTGTTTATAATGTGCATGTGCAAAAATTAGCTTTAGGAATACCATTTTTACTAAGGTATATAATTTTGACCTAATATAATATACAGGTCTCAAAATATATTCAACCATAACCAGCAACCTTACAATAAACAAAAATATATTATTATTTAGTTTATTTTCTTGCTGGACAGATGGCACCACTGTTATATTTTAGACATTCATATTTTCTATTTTTCCTTAAATTTTCTTTTATATAAATTATAAACCTTGCCCTGACAATTACGAACACAACACAAAAAAAATCAGCCAAATTGGTAAATATGTTGTCAAATGATGCCATGACGAAGGATTAGGGTCCATTTTTATATACATAGATAGATGAAACCTATCGGTTAATTGGCACACTTCATCTTGGTTCAAAAATGTTCCTAATAAGCGCTTTCTACCGTAGTTTAATTAGTTTTCTATAAAGTTTTGAATGTTAGATTTTAATTAATTATAATTGTGTGTTACAGATTCACTAATGTTGGAAGATCATTTTTCCCAGTACCACGTATTGCACCAGTTGACTTGGGTGAAGGAATGGAATTATGGAAAGGATTTTTTCAAAGTCCTGTTATGGGTTGGAAACCTTATCTTAATATAGATGGTGAATAATAAAATATAAATAATAAATAATCAAAATGCTTCAATCTTCTGGTACAAATTGGATATAGTTTTCATTGTGTTGGGGAGGGGGGGGGGAAGAAAAGATTTTTATAAATTAAAAAAAAAAAAAATGATTTACCGTATGCGTTCCATAAAAATTTAAAAAGATTTCGGCTCTTCTAAGGGATTTATTGACGCAAATTTTCAAATTTGTGTAAGTTATTTGTTAATTATAATAATTAAAACAACAATTTTGGTCTACAAGTTTAAAAATAAAGCGGGTAAGTGGATTTCGCTACGCTGTACAGTAGGTTGCAAGTGGGTCAATGTATAATGGATTGTATAAGAAATTACGATTCTGTGCAGGGGCGGTTTATCAGTCTGGATTTTTTAAATTGTTATTATTCATTATAATCTTTAAGTTGAATTGATATTATCCTATTAATATTGTAAATGCTAAAATCTGTAACTGTTACTCTTTCACATAACAACTGCTGAATGGATTTTAATTAAACTTTACAATAATATAGCTTATACATCAGAATAACACATAGGCTACAAATCATCACCCTGGGTCCAACCAGGGGTTGTGCTCAGACGGAGATTTAGAGATTTACGGTGGAAATTTTTGTTTATAAATGGTTGCCATGGGTCATAAAACTATTATAAGCTATTATTGGTTGCCGTGAAATAAGTGTATTCATTCAATGCATTTAATTTTTTTGTACGCTGTGTTATGTTTCACAATAACATAAATATTGACCGTATTATACTCACATATAAGTTACTTATATGGTACATAAAACAATCACGATGCCACGTATTCGTGGACGAGGAGGAACTCGGCATTCACAATTAGTCCAACCATTTAGGAGTTCAGTAACATACTTGGTATAACTTTGATACTTTAGAGTTAAATTATAAAGATACGTATAAACATCACGTGGTCCGCGATTTACCGCAGGTAGATTGCCTACCTAATAACATAGGTACTGCTGTGAATCAAAATTTTTATTCCGGGCAATGGAAAAATTAAGATAAATTTTGAACACCATACACTGAATATTAAATAACGAATTGAACAAAGTTTGAGTCATATAGAGTTGATACATTTAACGGGCAACGAAGTGCACGGGGATCAGCTAGTTATATTATATTTTTTTAATCGTTGCTAAGGTGATATACAAATCGTTAGAAATTAAAATCCCATTTTAAGCGGTTTTTCGTAATTTGTCAATAGTTTTTCCTCGTGGCATTAAATAACTATTGAGAAAATTGAAAAATGACCTCTTTAAAGTACCATCTTGATCCAATTTGCTAAAAGATAAGGTACTATAAAAAATGCAGTATAAAATAAGTCTTTTAATATCATTTTAAAATATTAATATAGGTAGGTATATTTGTTTTTTGAAAAATGTTTAAAAAAATTATTAATTTTGACAAAAATAGAAAATTTAAGTGAAAAATATTGATTTTGTTAACTTGTTGTAATTTAAAAAATATCAACTTTAGAAACTTTTGAATATGGACTAATTTTTGTGGACAAGTCTATAATAATTATAGCATTGAGGTCAATATCCATGCATTCCTACTCTATAATATGTCTCTTAAATTTATTTATATAATTTTAGTGGCACATAAAGGATTTCCCAAGTATCAACCGTTAATAAGCTTCATAACAAATGAAATGAATTGTGATCTCAATTCAGAAATGGATCAAAGGAATTACAACACATTAGCAAGTTATGTTAAAGGATTAAAAATTGATTTTACGGTTCCAAATCAACCCAATACAAAACGTTCATACAAGGTAGTTGGTCTCCTTGACTCTGCCTCTAGATTTAGGTAAGTACAAATTATTATCAACATATAATATACATATTACAAGAAAGTATGACAGTACCTTATAAAGTAAAGGAATAACATAATTTCCCAATAATTTGTATGAAAAAGCCTAGAATAAGGAGACCAAAGCTTCCTGAAAACAAAATGATTTGTACAGTTAAATACTTAAATGTCACATGCTGCATTGTGAACGTATACATTGTTATTTTATCATCCGTGTAATTTAGAAATTATACTTGTAATTTTCTGAAGCTACAAAAATAGAAAAATATGATGTTTTGAATGATATATTCTTTAAATCATACATTTTGATCACTACTCATAGTCTAATTATTTGTGTTAACTTATTAAGTTAGCTTATTGAAAATGTAAATTTCCATTATTTCCAATATAAGTTATAAATATGTGAAATATTAAAATTTAAAAATGATCATTACCTATGTTTTTTATTTCTGATATTGAATTATATTTTATAAAATTACAATACCCGCTATTATTTCAACTAGTTTAGCAGTTATCTACTGTATTATAAGTTATAACTAGGGACCTGATTTATATGCAAATGCAAATATGTATTGAAATAAGCTTTTTTTAAATCTGATGAGAATTGTTCCCGATTTAGATCATTCTTACTTAAATAAAGCTAATTGTATTTTACATATTAAATCATAGTTTTATAGCACATGTATTTGTTTTTCGTCATATTTTCACGTTCGCAGCCACATAATATCGATAAAATTACGACTGGTTTTTATTGCCAAAGATAAGATGAAATACTCATAATATTTGACATCAATATAAATTTGTTTGCGTTAAAGAACTTCTGATCATCCAGTGCAATTAGGTAAAATATGAATTCAATCTTAGTTTTCACTTTTTATTAATGTGGGCTAATATTTTATAGATTGACGATAAAGAATGATGTTTAGAATTTAGTGAAGAAAACAAAATACTTTTTATACTTTTAAAACCGCCGTATTACCTACTAATAAAATCTTATCTAAACCAAAGAACATTTGTCACTAAAATTAACGGCGTCCAACACTCAAGTAGCTACTGCTGGTGTCCTGCAAGGCAGAGACATAGCCCCCTTCCTATTCAATGTCTTTACCCACTACCTACTTTTAAACCAAAACACTCAACTTGGTACATTTGCAGAGGACACTGCTATTTTTGCTATGGACAAAGATCCCATACAAGCTGCCCAAAAACCCTCAAACCACCTAACTGTGCTTAACACCTGGTTTCACGACTGGAAAATTGAAGTTAATCCATCAAAATCCTCTCAAATTACTTTCATGCTTCGATCCTTGGAAAGCCCTTCAACCTTTATCAGCGATGCACAAATCCCATCTTCCACACAAACTAAATATCTGGGTTTAATTCTCGACAAACGTCTTACATGGGGTCCCCACTTAAAAAACAAGCGTAAAGCTCTCAA
>WHPZ01585642.1:0-12810 GCA_016617965.1 Macrosiphum rosae
GGCAAGTAGGGGCAGTTGCCCCCCCTTGGCTTTTTCTGTGTCGATTATCTCATATTATTATTGATAATTTTAATGGCCTATAAAAACTTAAAAATTCCATAACAATTCTAAATAGCGCTCTAAATTATTTTTATTTTTAATATAAAAATATAAATTGTAATATAAATTTGGTATAAATTATAATAAACATTTTAAACTTTTAAAGGATTGCAAAAAATTTGTACAGACAGAATTTATCATTTTGGATTTCTTTAATCTAAACTGAAAATTTACTTTCCTTTTTTTTATATAAGTTTAGATCATATATCTATTATAAAAATCATGTAAAAACATGTGCAAAATAACATTTAAAATTTAAAATGCCACCAAATGCCACCAAAACTAACTAACTATCGTATATTTCATAAATATTTTTACATTATCTGCCTATATGAAAGAAAACATGTCACAAAAATACTTTATCACTAATAGAATAGTGAGACAAAAAAAGTAAGATGTGAAATATTTTGCCCTCCCCTTGAAAAATCCCTGCGAACGCCCTTGTAATTATAATGCTATTAAAGAAATGTATTTTACTATTATTACCTAATATAATAGATATTGAATTATTTTTTGTCGAAAATATTGCACTTGAAAATTTAATTTTGTGAATTTTATAATATACCTACAGTAGATGGGTATGTTAATTAATTAGAAAGTCAGTAGCTCAAATTCAAAATACAATGCAAATATTCTAGTGCAGTTTTTTTTATGTATCTAATATATGACTATTAGCCATATAAATTATCCTGGTCTATAAAATAAACTTTTTTTAAAATTCAAAAATAGCCATTTTGTAGTTATTTGTTTATAATACGGATAAAAAAAAAAAATATGAAAATTTGAAATTGGTCGAAATTTTAATGAATGAAAGCAGTTATATTTTAAAAAATATAGAATAATATTGTAAAATTGTAGGTAGGTGCCTTTATAGTTTTCACACTTTGATAACCGACGCTAATCCAAAAAGTATCTAATAAAGAACACACTATACGAGTATACTAGTAAACTCGTAGTTGATATTGTATGTAATATATTTTGTGTTTGTTTTATAACATTGTTCAATATATCCACCATAAACTTCTATGCACAAGTTAGTTTTATAATATAGCGAGCGGACGATTCTTTTTTTAACCATTCGGGCCGGTCAAAACATTCCCCCCCCTCTATTAGTTTAAGTCTGAAATATAGGTATAGGTACCGTCAATAGTGGTCAGGAGGCTTGGGAATTATTTGTCGGGGGGCTATAATCCTCCGTCAACCCACTCACAATTCTCAGTTTTGTGTACGCCTGCTTGTACCAGGCACACGCGCGTTTACACACTGTATATAGATAAGTGTAGAGAGTGTAGACGATAGGCCAATATAGTGACGGCGAATGGCGATATAGCCATTCCTACGTGTTATATAATAAATAATAATACATATTATGTTTATATTATAATATACGATATCAGGTTCCGCCGAGCATTGCGACATGCGATTGGCGTGCAAGTACTTACATTATAATAATATTTAATTATATTTTCGAGTGCAGAAAATATCATAACATATCCGTCGACTTCGGCCGATATGCGTTCGCAATAGTCGAAAATGCGTGCGCGCGAGGTCACGCGATCGCAGTCTATTCGCGTACGTGGTGAGTAGAGGACGTGTTCGACTAAAATAATATTATACCATTATCATATGTGTTTGGGTGTGAGTATAGTTATTATGCAGTTATTGCAGTACCGTTTGCGTTTATGTTATTTTTTGAAAAAAAAATTATTTATCTATATATAGGTACCTACAAACATGCAAATACAAAAATCGCACGAGATGGAAAAAAATGGCTATTTCAACGTTTGAGGAACCCCATATAACGATATACACAAGGCTATTTACCCGACATACTCATCCCCATTTTTCCTTTAATAATTCATTAATTCAAATTTTGGTTTTTGGAATTTTTATATTTTATTTTAGTACCGAAAAAAATAAAATACCTATACTACCTATGTATTTTTAAAGTGTTAGTTTTGAACTTCTGTCATATTATATACTTAAGAGGACGTAAAACTGCAGCCTGCAGGCATTTGTTATTTCCGTCTTATAAGTGCGTAACATACCAAATTTACGCTCAACAAACTACGTTTAGCTTCGTTATAGTTTAAAAATTAGAGTGATCTGACCTATAATAAGAACATTATCTGTGTTAGTATGTGGGTGGGGTTTTTACGATAATTCAGTTTTTAAGTGAGTTATGAGCATTTTTAATTTACGCAATATCATATACACAAAACTTGCTAAAAAATTGAACTATCGTAAAAAACGCACATACAAACACAGATAATGTTATTACCACAAAGTTTCATAATAGCGGTCGATTCACTCTAATTTTTAAACTAAAGAAGCTAAACGTGATCGGCTGAGCTTAAATTTACCATGTTTCGCACTAATAAAGAAGAGACAACAAATGCCAGTGTTACGTCCTCTTAAGGCCCCTGCAAACTCTATCAATTTTCCATCCAAACGACCTTAGCAACTGACAAAAATTAAGATACCTATATATTATTATACTTCTATAATAGTGGTTCGATTTAAAAAATGTAAAAATATTTGATTTGGCAAACAAGTTAAATTTGCATGGGTCAGGTCATTTATTCAATATTTTGAATAGTTGAACCCCCCCCCCTGTATACGCGCCTGCAGTGTATGATGCGGGTGATTGGTAAGGAGTATACACACACTAATGATCATTTAGTACACACATACAAAGACGAACAGTGACGGTAAGAACAAATTAATTGCCTAAACACAACTCCTTTAAAATGCCACATTTGCAGGGGCATACATAACATATTATGCAGACATTAGTAGGAGAATCAGGTGGTATAACGGAGTCATTCTACTACTAGAACTTATGCAGTAGAGCTCTGAAAGGGCGAGCTCAAGTTAAAGGGTGTCATACTGCCCCTTTGACTTATTTTTGTCATATGAGATATATGATAAAGCAATACAAGTGTCCATATAACGTGATCTGAGCATAGGCAAGAATAGTCATATCCTTCGCCTTTCAAAAAACCTGAGCACGCCACTCGTACCGTGGAGATTTATACCAACGTTTCAAAATAATATATGATATTATGTACTTAGCTAGCTGTGACTATTACATAGTTGAAATATCATATTTTCTAATAGACAATAGTAAAAACGTTACAAATTGATGAAAATAAATCATAGAAACCTGTTTCAAAAAATATAACAAGAACATCGATTATATCACATGTAAATATAATAACTTAAAATATAATGTACCATATTTAAATATTTCAGTAGGTATACAACTGAATTATTGTAATGTTTTTTTTTTTTTAAATTATAAAATGTAATAGTTTTTATTTTTATTTTCAGAAACGCCGATAACCCTGGCAGTTGAGCCGTATTTATAAATAGGTAATAAAAAAAAAATCATAGAAAAAATATACGAACGTGATTAATTAATTATATAAAAAATTATAACTGGGGAAGTCGCTCTCGCTTCGCTCCGCTGTAGGTTTTGAGTGTACTTCGTCATTGAGACTGTAGCCACCATAATGGATATTGTGTTCAATTTGAATTCAACGATAAATCATTGCGATTCTGAGCGGGAAATGGGAATACACTGTCACGACCACACAGCCTCAACTTCTAAGGATGTTTTACGTTTATGATTAATTCATTTTTATATAGTAATATAGTAGATTATAATTTTTTCCAAAAATAGAGTAAACATTATTTATAACTTATTACTTATTAAGGGGATTCGATACCGTAATTTTCTGTTCTAATCTAACACACGCGTGACATACTATTTTTAATTTTAGACGTGTTTTTTGCCAAACATTTCAATTGATCTATTGAAGTGATAAGTATTCTGAAAACCGATTTGAGTTTTTTGTTAAGTCTACTTGAAATCGTCTTTCCCACATGTTTGATATTATTCCCCAAATTCCTAAAAGTTTCATATTAAAAGAGTATTTAAAAATTGTAGTATTTTAATTTTTGGAGAATTTAAAATCAAAAAATCAAAAATATGGGAAAGTCGATTTCAAGTAGAGTTGAAGACAAATTCAAATATTATGTTCTTAAAATTATTATCGTTTTATTAGATCAAATTGTATGTTTGGCAAAGAACTATAATAGTCTAAAATCCTATGTCACGTGTGTGTTAGACAAAAACAGAAAATAACGGTATAGAATCCCCTTAACAATTAATTTATAAATTAATCAAGGATTATTATGTTATAATTTACAAGTTAAGCTTACAATTAGGTAGATAGTCTAAATATTTAAAAAATTATATTTTGTATAATTATCAATAATAATAATATCTATACATAAATACAATTGCAAAAACTTTCAATTTAGTAGGTAGGTAGGTACCTACTTCACAATAACTTGAATATTGATAGAGAAAAACCGTTATTTTTCGGTTTTTGTTTGAATATCAAAATATGAAAACAATATTTTAACTTAAACAAATGTCTATAAATAAAATTGTGTGCTTATAGGTATATATATATATTATATACCCATGCGTATTTTCAATATTTTATATTACTGTTTCAACAACTTATGAGGAACATTGTACCTATTACATATTCAGGCCTAAGATAAACAAATTAAACACCTTATAAAATGTTACGCTAAAAATTAATTTGCAAGTGTTCAAGGTTTTTACGAATTTTGTCAACAATTTTAGATAAAACGTTTTAAAAAAAAATCGGGTCACCATAATATACCTATTATCAATATAATTAGTTTTTGACTAAGAACAAAAATGTTATCAACATAAATAGAAAAAAATTAAAACTCGTACATTTTTAATGTCTATAAATAACTATAAATGAGCTAGATATTAAAAAAAATTATATTTTGTCAAGAGTATGCTAATATATTAATATTTAGTAAAAATTGCAAATGGTCTATAAGGCATGTATAACCATAGATAATTTTTGATTTAGATACAAAAAAAAAAATTTTAAATCTACTTTTTTTTACTTTTGAAAGTCAACTAACTAGGTATTATAATGTTCTAATTTTCTACTAAAAAACACATTTTCACACTCAAAAATGTTAAGAAATAGGCACAGTCGTACACAAAAAAACCATACACATCATCGTTGTAAAACTAAGTCTAGTTAAAATTTAAAAAAAAAATCTCCACTCAGAATCTAAGACTAAATTGTATTTTATATTAAAAATATTGTGCCTACAATGCAATGGTTTTTAACTAAAAGATAAATTTTACACGACGTCGATTTCAAAGCTAGAATTCGCGTTTAGGTATACTCGTACAGTCATACCTATATAGGTACTTTGATATTACATCGGTAGGTATAGGTTTATCAGCCAAAAACATTATATCGACACATTATTAAAATTATTTCTGCTTATACACGAGAGACATGCTATATATTTACAATGTATCGTGCATAACGATAATACTATATAAATAAATAATATATATTATATCATTCATATTTCTGTAGAATTTCGATTTCCGATTATCTTCAAATACTTGTCGTTCGTAGGTGTACGGACTACGGAGTAGGTAGTTAAACGCGGACAAACTTTAAACTTGGTTTATTGTTTTATCTAACCGGCGAGTACGTTTATCGAAAACAAGTTTACAGTAGCAGTGGATGTAATATATAGTTGTATAAAACAACTTTTGAAAGTCAAAAGGTTTCGGAAATGTGAAAGACCAATAAAAGTAAAAGAGAAAAAGGTCCCGAACAGACTTACAACAGACATTCTTATACAGCAGACGATGCTGTTATCTCAACGGCTCGAACATGTGTTTTTAAGAAATGTAGTCGGCGGAGTTCCGTAAGTCACGACTAGAGAAAAACTTTGTCAGTTTATTACTGTCCCGGTATCTCATATATTATATATTTTTTTACAAACTACACGCGTGTAGAGTTTTTAGAAAAAGACGTACCGTGTGGTGCTGTCTATTTTCAATTACTTTTCCAGAGTATTGATAAATTCAAAGAGATAAATAATTAAAAACAAAGTAAACACATTTTGAAACAATTTCATATTGTATTATAGGTATTTGTAACATCATACAATTGACTAAACGAGTCATCAATTTATAATGTGACGTTTAAGTTTGGCACTATAGTATTATTTCATGACAATTGGTCAGCATTAGCTTCAATAACGATTTTGTCGAAGTACCATTCACATTTCGCGTACAGCTTCGATACCTAATAATTGGAAAACATTTTCATACACCTGAATTGACGACTTGACCAAATATAATCGAGCATACATCAGCGGTAATAAACTTGAAATCGGGTCCTGAGAATATAATATATTCATTATATTAATATAATAATATTTAATACAAAATGTAACGAATTATGTTTAGTTGTATTATAATATTTAATTAATATGAGTGTGTGTATACACATGCATGCTAAGAAATTTTTTAAAAGCATAATATAATTAGGTACCTATGCAAAATATTTATCATTGATTATGTACCATGAATACATTTATAAATTATAACTAATAAGGTATAGGTACTGAAAAAATTCTGTTTTTAAATTTAATTGTAAGTCAATTCTATAATATTGCAATATTGCCATTATTTCATTAATAAGATATTACGAATAATAATAATAACCAAGAATAGTAAGATATTATACATATAATAGTAAACTATAAAACTGAACAGACTATTGGTTAATGGTTACACATATTTTGTATAGGTATCATAATTAGTGTTTACCTGCAATTTTTAATACCTTGATTATTATGCAATTATTTATTATAAGTGTATAAAAAAAATTACAAATAATATTTCTTTTTTTTAATTTAAGGTACCAACAATAGTAAGTTCATACTTTATAATTATTAGTTGATTACTTTGCTTATGATTCAGAAAGTATATTTTGTTTAATCATGCAAATATTTATATGTCGTTACATTTATTTTATATTATGTTTTCAATAAACTCAAATAATAATTTTCTATAATATGTACTCAATTATTAAATAGTTATTCAGACATTTAAATTTGATTATAAAACACAAAGAAAAAATTATAAAAAGATAAATACAAATAATGAGACAATTCATTACCAAGTATATAATACATCATTAGACTGCGATTATCAAAAATGTATATTATAGAGTCTTAATTCCTAAAATGATTTGGATTTATGTATTTTATTTATCTGTGTGAATAATACTAACACCATTCATTTGTATAGTAATTATTAATATGGTACTATTTTATTTACCAGTTATTTATTTATACACAGCACATTTACAGAATTGAGATTACAAACAATATTATTATTGATTTTAGTCTGTTTCATACTATAATATTTTCATTGTTTCAATCATATTTGATAATGTAATTATAAAGTATAGTAATGATATTATATTTCATATTTTTAATTTTATTAAAATATTTGTAGGTAGTTAGATATTTAAATGTAGTGTTTAACTTTAATCAAATGTCAAATCTTTTAAATAAAATGATGAAAAATATATTAGTGATATACTGATTTAAATGCATAAATTGCATACAAATTTACATTGTTAATAAGCTATTAATAAGTAATTAATAGTGCATTCATTTTACTCAAATATTGACGCCAAAAAAAGGATCAATAATAATAATTTTGGAAAAAAAAAATGTTAATTATAAAATGACAGTAACAATAAAAATTGAAACCAACACAATTAACATTTATTTAAAATTAAGCATGAAAAAAGGTTAATGAAATGTTGGTAGGATAAACAAAAATTTCATAACATCATACATTTGTATTATTAAGTGCTCAAAATTATAATGTTTATTTTATCTTTAAAAAATGTTCATTAAGGGGATGAGATACTGGGTTGTCACTGTCTTACACACGCAACAAGTGGAACATAGTAAATATACATACTAGATTCTAAATACAGTTTATTTATAGTTAATATTAAAGCAGCTTCATATACTATCAACTTTGTAGAGAAGAATATAAACTGTGATTGGGAAAAGTTTTTTTAATGTTGTTGTTTTAAACATTTTTTAATAAGTTCTAAGTATTTAAATAATTTCAAATTCATATGACTTATTTTTAAATAAACAAATGAACTCTATGCTCGAGCACAGGTTATATTCTCCTATAAACATTTGAAAATTTGTAAATTTGCTTTAATATTAGCTATAAATAAACTGTAGTGAGAATCCAGTACATAGATTTTCTATTATACACATTTGTAGAACAGATAGAGTGCATGTGAGGTACGACATCATCTTAATGCTTTTTATCAGGGGTCGGCAACCCGCGGGTCACGATAAAAATTTATAATTTGTATGAAAATACAAAAATAGTTTGGACTGGAATCTGTGAATTAAAACTTTGTTGTTAATAGATATCTGTTTAATTAATAAACTTAATAGTTATGAAATATATGATATCAGTATATCACATGTGTATTAATGTAACTAATAAATCATGCATTTTCAATGTTATCGTATTTTATAATTATTAAATATGTCTGATATTTATATTAAAATAAAATATTGATTATATAATTTTTTATAACCACCACATTAATGAGCAAAGAAATAACAGGATTCACAATGATTTGGGTGAGTTAAGAAAATTTAAAATCTTTTAAAAATGGTTAGGTACTGCATCTGTCAAAAGTAAGGGAACTTGACATTATAGCTTTACACAAGAAAAGTATACTTTCATAGGTAATGGAGAAATAATTTACATTTTTATGGTTTCAAACCATTTACAATATTAAAGAAAAATAGGAAAATAAATGGCATAATACTGAATATACTGATACATAATAATGAATCATTTTTATAAATCAATATGTTGTAATCAATTTTTATGAACTATGTGCTTAACACCTACTATATTTAAATTAATTTCGCTTTTCAGTAATTTCTGTGCCAGTGAAAATACTGTTACATGTAACTCAGTTTATTATTTTATTATTAATATTATTTCTTTTATGGTTTATGGCATTGTATAATATTTTAATATTGTTGTATGCTACACAAAAACTATATTTATATGTTTAAAAAGTTAACACTAAAAATAATATTTTAAAAAACCACTTGAAAATTTTAAATAATGCACTCACTGATAAAATATGATGCCTATGATAAAATAGGCTAACCGCAGATGACATTTCCATCAAAAACTTGCACAATCTATGGACATCCACATTCCCTGACAACAAGTGTTCAACAGATTGTTGAATAACTGAAGGACACACTGATAAATGGTTAAGAATTAAAATCCATTCTTCCTAAATTATAAACATAATATTATTCATAGTAATTTAATTTCCTAAGACTTCTAAACCAGTGTCAGGCACTAGAAAAAATGTAATGGTATACCAAATGATAATAGGAGGCCTTCATACAGATTTTCTACTATCCATACAAATATGAATAGTAAAATTATAGATGTTATTAAGAAATAATTGCATGTTTTATAATTTTCATTATATAATTATATGCATTTTTTTAGTCTTATAAGTGCATACATGACAAAATAAATATTTCACGGGAGCATAACTTAAATAATATTTTTATAACCACCAAAAAAACAATCCAGATGAGCCAACTATGTGGTCAAAACATTCTAGTTTACGCCCCTGGTGCCGTCATATAACATAGCTCACTTTACTAGTCAACAATCCAAAGTTTACGGAACCAATGTCTGGTAAAGGTTCATAGTAATTTTCAATAACACCTTTTTCATATGCTTTCCATACTTGACACAGCCTTGAATAATTGTACATTATGAAAATGCCACCTAAAAAAAAAAGGAACCAATCGAATTTAAATTGTACATTTTAAGCACAAAAATAATTATTTAAACCAACTGTCTTTATTTGATGTATCACATTCTGTATTAATAACTTTACAATGACGGACACTTAATAATTCATAGACAATTGATGCATGGCATAGTTTTGAAATGATATCAATTGGATATTCGTCGGATTCAATACGATTAGCAGACATTTTAGTAATAGCTTCTTGTTTTCGCCTGAAAACCCAAAATGATGGATTATGTAATATACTGAAAAGGTATATGAAATTAATTAATTATATGCTCACTGTTTATACTGTTTGGCTGTCACATTACAAACAACATTACCACATAATACAAGATTACTGTTGTACGGGTTGTTTTTTTTCGACACCAATAAATTCAGTCCATTACTTCCTATTGTATAGCCATTTATTTTGGCTAAATTTTGAACTGCTTCTGTCAATAGTGCAATGCGTAAGCATGTAACTGAATCGTTACACTCATCAGAACTGACTGAGACTACCTATGTTCACAAAAAACTAATCTTAGAAACGAACTGATGTTTTTGAGACAGTGAGATCATATACTTTACAGTGCCTCGGTGATCATCATTGCTACCATATTTACAGCCAGATATTAATATCTCTTTCATCACCGTGGATGTCCATAATTCTTTTTTTAACCATATTGATGTATAATCTGAAGACCATGAGCATCGTTCGACAATTTTCAAGTCCTCCACTAACTTTTCAACAACGTTTTGTAAGTCCTAGGAAATAACAAAAGCATACATTTTGAATATACATTGAAATTTCAAACTTTTAATGATTTAATATGTTTGGCGACACTCACTTTAGTTGAATAGAAACGGATGTGCCCGTTAATGTGGTGTTTCATCATTGGCAATTTAATGTCAATATCAAGCTCCACATGGGTCCGGACAAACAATCGCAATTCTTTGTAGAAATTTTCCAAAATGTACATGATTAAAATGCAATACTATAGTCAGTTGCTGAACTAGATTCAAATGATTCAACTACTCGTATAATAAAACTAATTTAATATTATCACTTTAGATGCTACGCCCAACAAGTTGGAACTAAAATAAAGACTAACTACCTACTTTATTACTTTTTAAATAGTTTTTATTGTCGTGCTCTTTTTTACAGCAGCAACAAGGCATACAATTTTTTTGAAATAGTTGTTGAAAGCTGGATCTTTTGCATTCAAAATTCTGTATTCATAATCATTTTTCCAAAACGACAATTTAAGATCACAGATTATGATATAAGATGTAACATTATAATTTTATTATAACTTATAGTACGAACATCAGAAACCAGAAGACCACAGTAGAAGACAATTAATCGTCACGAGTGACAACTGAAATACTGAATACAAATAAGTTTTAATAACTATAACGAAATTTTACGAGTGTGAAGTTATCAATTTATTGACCTGGCCATTGATAAGAATATGTACAATGGGTTGCCTATACAAGTCCCAAACATAATTCAAAATTCTTATAAGAACTTATACCATTACACCATGTGTATTCGAAATGTCGTTGTCGTCGTTTTAATCAAATATCAAGTATATACCACAAATTATATGAAAATTTTCATTCCGGGCGGAATAAGAACGTACACGGGCGGCGGACCAAAACAGGTTTGCTGCGCGCAGGTCATGGTTATGACTGTAACTAAATGTTTATAACTATGACAAGGTTGCGGATGGGAAACCGGTCGCCGTACACACAAATATTTTTTGAAAATATAAAAATACTATTAAATACTACCGATGCCGAATTGCCGAAAACATTGAAAAAGAGCCCAATTTGCCGACTAAATATTTAAAAAAAATCTTGAGTGGGGATGGTGAGACATCACCCCGAGACCCCCTCAAAGGACGGCCTATATATTCTTCTCCACAAATTTGTAGTATATTAAGTTGCTTTAATAATATTAACTATAAATAAATTGTATTTAGACTCTAGTATGTAGATATACTATGTTCCACGTGTTGCGTGTGTAAGACAGAGAAAACCCAGTATCCCATCCCCTTAATGAACATTTTTTAAAGATAAAATAAACATTATAATTTTGAGCACTTAATAATACGAATTTATGATGTTATGAAAGTTTTGTTTATCCTACCAACATTTTCATTAACCTTTTTTTATGCTTAATTTTAAATAAATGTTAATTGTGTTGGTATTAATTTTTATTGTGACTGTCATTATTATTTTATAATTAACATTTTTTTTCCAAATTAGTATTATTATTGTTCCTTTTTTGGCATCAATATTTAAATAAATTAACACACTATTAATTACTTTTTAATATCCTATTAACAATGTACAATTGTATGCAATTTATACATTTAAAATTTTAAAACAGTAATATTTTTTCTCATAATAGGTATTCATTAGAATATTTGACAATTGATTAAAGTTAAACACTAAACAGTCGCTTTTTTGAAGTCTTATGGTTTCGCTTATAGTAATTTTGCGCCATAGAGTTGATTAATGACACAATGAAATAAAGAACCATTGATAACACAAATAGGTCAAACAATTTCACAGCAATATTTGTGCCCTACATAAGTACATAAATGTTAGTAATGTAAAGTATAATTTTTAAAGATCAATATTAATCAAATTACCTTTGAGTCTTTCTTGGCATGTAACCTTTGTTTTTGGTTTTCTAAAAACGTTGTAATAGGTGCCTGCAATTTTTTTCCAACTCCTGGGATTTTGCCAACAATATCGAGTACACTTGCAATCAGTGTTTCATTAAAAGCCACTACAACAAACAACACTTGTATGCTCATTTTAATGGCAGCTTTACCCAAAAGAGTAGCTCCGAAAAACGTCCAGAACGGTATTAAAAAGTGTCCACATGTAATCCCAGCAAGATCGAATAATGGATTTGGAATCTAAAATATTTGTATTA
>WHPZ01585643.1:0-13114 GCA_016617965.1 Macrosiphum rosae
GTGATAAACTAAAATACAACAAAAAATAACTTATAACCTTTGGTCAAATTGAATAACTAAATTAGAAAAAGAAATATTTATACCTAACACTTATAGAATAAAATAAAACTTTGAACATAGTATAATTAATAAAAAAAACACTTTTACATAATAAAGTTAATTGGACGGATCTGGAAACGGAGAATATCCTTGAGACTGTGGTGGTGTTTGATCAGTCGACTGAGTAAAATGATGACTTATTGGATTTGAAATTGGAGAATAGGAGTGGTGATAGGTAGGTTGTGTATAGTTGATAGGTGATGGAATTGATATTGAGCTTTGTGGTTGTGGGGCCTGTTGATAATTTAAAGGATTATAGTAGTTTGATATACTTGGACTGTACTGTGTATTATTATACTGAGAAATACTCCTAACACACTGATGCAATTGAAATTTAATTTCTGATTTTTGTTCTGGATTTAAATTTTTGATTTCAGTTAAAAAAGACATTAGGAAAGCTTTATCAGCATCTTCTGTTTCAATAGGTCTGTGAGAGGGGTTCTTTATAGCATCCAGTAATGTCTCTAGAAAGGGAGTCATCATCGTTGTCTTCTTTTTTTGAGGTGGAAAAGACTGGGTGACAGGAGAGCATGTGTTGGAAGGAATTTCTGGAGATTCACCATCATTCCTATCATTATCAGTTTGTGTTAATGTGTTATCCAATGAGGTTTCGATGGAACTCATTTTTCCAGTGGTTCTGTCAAAATAAATAATGACATGTATATTATTTTATTAAATTAATATAATTCAACTACACAAGTTTGAAGATTAACATAAATATAACAATTATATGACAAATCCTTTGGTAATTTCTAAATCAAGATACTTTTGTATCTTTAAAAGAAAGATTATTATTTATGAATCAGTCTTTTTTATTTTTTAAAATTATTGAAAAATAATCCCAAAACTTATTAATTATAAAAATGTAGAATATTTAATTCAAACACTTATTTACATTTAGAGCTTTAAAAACGTTAGTCTTTAGGAAAATCAATGAGAAAAAGTGAGAACATTAAAAAAAAATATGAGAGTAGTGATAAATAGTGACTGCGTAGCAACACTGTACAATTAAACAAGGTTTTAGTACCTACCTATGTAAACTAAAACATACAGTGATTTTTTTAATTTTTAAGCATGCTCTGCCCCATTTTCCCCTTCAATAGTACATTAATTACCTAAGACCATTTTATCAAATTCTTGATATTTGTTGTACTACTGCAGGAGTGTCCTGTAGCTGCACAAACTTCTATTTTTTGAAAAAAAAATACTATAAAAAATTATTTAGTGAATGATTTTCTTGAAAATATTGATGTATCTAAATCAAAATTCTGAGTGAATAAAATGTCTATACTAAGGATAATAATCATTAAAAATGGTTTTAGAAAATTGTAAACTATATGTATTATTAGATGTAGTAATATTATTATACTGTTTTTACAAATTGTATTGCCTCAAGTGGTATAAAAAAGCTGAAGTATTCGAAAATATGGTCATCAGATATATTAAAAAATTCCAAAAAAATAAATAAGGTGCGCGCATGCTTAGAAAATCACCCTATCCATTATTATATAAAAAAAAAAGTTAGGTATAATAAAATATAATATAGACAAGATACATTATGATAAAAAATTAATAGGTACATTTTTTGACCTACACTTTAAGATTAATTAAGTAATACGACAGTGGCACAAACAGGATTTTTTTGAAGGGGGGGCTTAAAAATATAATTATTTTAAAGTAGCAAGCAAATTGAATTATCAATTATTACTTTATTGTTTGACTAATTAATGTAATTATTATAATTTCAATGTAAAATTGAATGATAATTAAATGTAAAAAATAAATGTATATTGTACAATTTAATAAATAATAATAATAAAAAAAAATTAATAAATAGTAGGTATTTATTAGTTATATTTACTTTTCGATTTACTTACTTTCTTTTTTGAACAACTGGTTGCAAAAAGTTCAATACTGCTGCATAAGAATATATTCTTGTTTTTCTTCTTGAAGCTTCAGAACCACTTGCCACATTCCTAGTTTCATCCTCTTCTCTTGTAAAGTTGTCTCGTATATTTTTCCATTTTTTTTTATATCTGCAGCTAGGTAATAATAAAATGATATTGTAATTTATATTGAAGTTATTGAATTCATAATATCATAATTATTATGTTTCAGATATTTGTCAGTAGATCTGAACTTTGTGGCACTAAAACAAGAATTTTCTTTGGGTAGGGCCACAGTTAGTGATATTGTAAGAGAGACTTGTGACGTTATTTGGAAAATCCTTCAACCCACTGAAATGGCAGAACCAAATGGAGAACAGTGTATAAGTATTTCAAATAAGTTTCATGAACGCACCCAGTTTCCAAACTGTGTAGGAGCAGTCGATGGGAAGCATATAAGATGTGTAAATCCCACAAATTCTGGATCCATTTATTACAATGACAAAAAATATTTTTCGATTATACTAATGGCAGTGGTAGACTCGGAATACTGTTTTATTCATATAGATGTTGGGGCATACGGAAGAGAAGGGGATTCTACTGTGTTTAAAGAATGCCCTTTTTGGTAAAAAGTTATACACAGAACAACATGGCCTACCAGCTCCTAAGCCTTTGCCTAATACACAGGACAAACCTCAGTCATTTGTTGTTATTGGCGATGAAGCATTCGGCCTTCATAAGAACCTTTTAAGACCTTTTCCTGGGCGTGGACTTGATCAAAGGAAAAGAATTTTTAATAATAGAATGTTAAGGGCTAGAAGATAATATCTTATATTATGTAGAATGTGTATTTGGCATATTGGCGAATAAGTGGAGAGTTCTCCATACACCAATACAAGTTGGCCCAGATTTTACTGACAAAATTGTGAAAGCCTGTTGCGTCCTCCACAACTATATTAGAAGCCGAGATGGGTTTAATTTTGAACATACACTGAGCAATACATTGGAGGAAATAGAGTTTAATAGAAGGAGAACTGGTGCACGTACTCAAGGAATTGATGTCCGCGATGATTTTGCAGATTATTTTATGGAGGCTGGATCGGTACCATTCCAGTATCCAATTGTTCAATGATTATTTGTTTATTATTATAAAAATAATTGTTTTTGTTCAAATACACATATATTTACTTTAACTAACATCGTCAGTGACCTATCCAACCATCAATTTTAGTCTAGAATCAATTGGTTAAAAAAAATCTACTTCAGCACTCTATACAGACTACAGAGGTACTGTACTGTACTAACTTCAATCTTGTAAAGATGTAATAGTTTTAAACAAATATACCTATACGAATTGCAAAATGTTCACCCAAGAAAAAATATTGTAAATATCAGCAATCAAAATAGTCAATAGGCATGCTCTTAAAAAGTTTTCTTCAATTTTAAATTAATTTAAATCAAACTTTACAATATTACTAACATAATTAAACTTACTTTGTTCTTCCACTTCTTCAACTGTCAAGTCTTCATAATTATTTACTAAAGCTTTGCATATGTTATACCACGATTTCCTTTTCGTATCCCGTTCCATAAACAACTCACTTTTCACATTCCACAAGCACTCATACTTCTCCACTTCGATAATTAACCTTTCCACGTCGATCATTTTTTATAAATCGATTAGTAATTAGCTGGAAAAAATATTAAATTATGGAAAATTACAAAATGAACCGTTGACTATAATCACAGTGGGTTCCTTACTTCCTTCCCGTCGAAACAATGTGTTTACTTTGCGAAGGTACGACGGCAGCGCCGTCAAACCGCAGCATGTTGCGGCGACAAACGGCGACCAACGGCAGGGAACGGCGAGACCGTCGAGTGCGGTGCTGTCCGTTTAAAAATAGTAGTTTGGTGTGAACGTAATAACCGTTCGGATAAAACCGTTCGAAGCCGACGGCGAAAAAACCGCAGTGCGTTTAGGCCCAGTTTGTTACCATAGTTCATATTCAAGACGTCGAGAGTTATAAATACAAATTATAATTTCATGATTTGAATTAACCTATACAACATTAAAAATAATATGTCGGCTACAGATGACCAAAAACTAAGTATTGTTATTCAAGATTGTCTGGTGTACATATCACTTATTGAGGAATATTTAAACAAAATAGAAGAATAGGAGAAGAAAACAATTGTGCAGGTAGATCGAACTTATATGTTTAATATTAACAATGGTAATTTCAAAAAAATATAGCCCTAGGATATATACCTAGGAGTAAGGTGACTACGAGCACCGGAGCACAGACAACTTAACTAGGTAGGTTAACCCGTTGTTTAAAATAATCTGTTCAAAACAATTGAATATAATATTTATAATTATGTTTTATAATTAAACGGACTGATATTAATTTATGAATTACATTGACCTACGCGAAAGGAATGGTTATTTATGATCCTTGAACATTTACACAATGACTTTGACGATGCTCGAATCCGGAACTGAGTGAAATTCTGATGGACTTCCAGTGCAATAAATTACGGACTCCATTCAACGAGAGGCCGTCCTTCCGAGCTCGTCGACTGGTTGAGGACCTTGTTGAATCAACACGTGTCCTAGGAAAAAGAAGAAGATAATGTGTAATAATATACTTTTATGAATATGGACACAATAATAACAATAATAATATAGAGTAGGTGTACCTATTATAATATTATTACAGTCGTGTATACTGCAAACGTCATATGGGTGGACTTAAACTTTTGACGGAATGTATTATTTTATTTTGATGTGATATCCGGTAAAATGCTATTGTTTTGACATTTTTTTTTGTACTGTTGTAATTACGTGATATCATTATAATATATATTTAGTCTATTACGTATACATATTATACATTTAGTTACTTGCGAATGTATAATTTAATATTGTTATAATCGTGTGTATATTTTCGTTATTTATATTTTTTTTCTCTGTTTGTAGCAGCGTCCGATTTGCCTGGACAATTCCCGTGGGGGATCGGAACCGGGATTTCGAGTGATATTTTTCGATCCTATCTTCGTTGGCCTTGTCATGCTGCGTTTGTCCGTTCCGTTTTATTTTTAAAATTTTAATATTTATCACACCCACCGCGACCATATCATTTGGAGAAGCGTTTTCGTCAAAACTACATTACAATTTTTGTATAATATCATAATATATTATTATATAAACTTTATAAGCTAATAGTGTGCTGGATAATATTATTACAATATTCTGATAACACTAGTGGACCATTTTACCACGTGGTTTATTGAGAATGTGAGGAACATGACGTGACTTGTTCAAGTAGTGTAAAAGTGTGTATATAACTGTCAAATCATCTAAATACACTATGTATGACATACAATTATAAATTAAGTATTTAAAAGTGGATACCACTATTAGATATATAATAGTTAATATTGGATAGCACGGTAAAATTCCTAGAACGTCAGTATAGAAACGATGCGTATCTTCCATAATACGTTTAAATATAGTATATGACACGTACAACGTTCATTATAATATGTACCAGGAGCATATTTTAAGTTTTGACGTACATTTCAATATGTTATCAAAAGTCAAGGGATTCGGTAATTATTTTTATGAATAAAGGTCAAAAATTATACATATTTAATTTAGATGAATAATGAAATATGATATATTGGCTGTATTATTAATTTTTTTATACATATTATATAGGTAGGGGAGACTGGCTACAATTGTAACAGTTTTCATAAAATTATTTATTTCTACCAAAATTCAAAATTGGTTGGTTCGTTTACACTTTCAATTAGTAAAGTAAGTTGTTACCTTTAAAAATATGTGTGTATTGAATCTTTATTTACACATGTTGTTGAATGAATATAAATATTGAACAAAAAATGTTACAAATATACCCGATACAGGGTACAATTGTAACAACAATAGGGACAAATGTTACTACATAATTTCAGATCCTAAGTGAAACGATAAATGTATTAATCTTACAATGATGAGTGTTTTTTTTTCTATTTTTGTGTCTATGTACACGCTAAGTAGTCGAAATACTACTTATGTTTTCAGCTACACTAAAATATTTAAAATAAATTACAATATAGAAAATAATTAAAGAACAAATCTAATTTTTTAGCTTGCAATTTTATTTTTAAGGCCAATTATATTATAATATACTAGCTTGATAAAGAACAATATTTTAATACAATTTTTAATGAAAAAATTCAACTTGTTTATTATAATAATAAGGGCTTGTATTTTTTTTGTAGGGTATATTTAACAGAATATTTTAAATTTTTTTGCAGTATAAGTGAATATTTTTAAATACATATTTGATGATTTTTTAGTGCATACAAGTCCTTGCTCTAAATCCTAATAGATATTATACACCTATGCAAAAGGAAAGGTTCTGGTTAAGGAGAAAACCTCCTACTCTGTCCCCTTAATGATTTCCCTTGTGAAAATGCATTTCTACAAAATGCAAACTTTCTCTGTAAACGTTATTTTAGGAAAATACTTATTAGCACCTCTGAAATTAAATCCTGTATGTGACACTTTACGTTAGTGAGGTGTGTTATTTTCAACCCCTCATTTTATCATAGTATTATTAAATAAACTATACAATGTGGACAACTGGATAACCCGTTTTCCTTTGTAACAATTAAAAAAATTCAAGAAAATACTGCCGGCTACTCTGTAGTTTGAATCACATAACAGCTGTTATGTATTTTATTACACCCCGATCGAGTAAAAATAATAATCGTACAGGGTGTACAATTATGCTAAACCCCTTTTTTCTTTTACAATGCAGTTATTGTAAATTAGATTTTTGAAATCTTTAAATAATATATGTCTACTTAAGAACATAATATTATCGAATGACAGATACTTTTTTTTTTATACTATAAATTGTCCTGTGGCGATACAAATATTTGAGTAAAACTAACAGTCACAGGTATATACCACGATGCAAATGTATTATAAAGGATTACGGAAATACATCATATTATTATTACACTTTTTATTATATATAAAAAATACACACGCGCAGAATATAATAATAATATCTTCCATTCAAAAATATATTAAACGATTTTTATCATAACAGACGCAAATAATATTATGTCACTGTAGAATGTAGACCAACGAACTTAATGCATTTCCATATTTTTTCTGATCGTTTTTATTGTATGCTTAGTAAGTAGGTAAGTAGGTAGTAATACAGTTCACAACGTTTGTGATTAAATACTCAAAATGTTTAGTGCATATTTTTTGCATTTCTTGACATTTATTGGGATATATTTTTGATTATATTAGGAACAATGTAAATATTATAATTAATAATATTATTATGATTGTCGCAATACACATAGGTACGCATTGTATACATTGTGGCACATATGCAATAATATATTACAATATAACTAATAATATAATAATATTAGTATTATAGAGCTACAATGATTATAATAATATTATAATATATACATGGTTTAACATAATAATAATACATTAAGAAGGTACTTTAGTGTTACCTTTTGTCCGTCATTATCATATCGTGAGGATGAACTTTGATGCAAGTGAGTTTCACAATGTCAATTATTTTCATATTTTTATCTTATCTAGATAAAATAAATGCACACTATCTTTTTATCTTATCTGGATATTTATCTGCTAGATTATTGTTTTATTAACTTAATTTGATTTTTTTTCATTTCTCTACAACTCGTCATGTTTAAAATTTAAAACAACGTACCAAATGCCACAACTGGGTTATTTTGAAATGTTGGTGAGTTTAAAACCAATGATATGAAAAAAATGTAAACGTAAACAACTACTGAAAATTTCATATATATACGTTAATTTGTTTTAGAGTTACACCAAAAACCAAAATCGATTTTTTGGAATACCGATTTTGAGTAAAAATTCCCGTTTTCCCTTAATTTTAAGTTGTTTCTCCCAGCGCTTGTGAAAACTATTGGGAATTTTAAAATTTGACCTCCTGAATGCACCAACTAGATTCACTTTCCCATCGAACAAGATACTGTTGAAGAAAAACGAAGCTGTTTTACTGCCCCAAACCGTGATGACAGACACAAAAAAAAAAAACACATATCATTGTAAAATCAATACATTCATCGTTCCACTGAGAATCTAAAATTGAAATACTTTTGACTTTAAAAATATAATGTTAATAATATGTATTCGTTAAAACATTTAAATAAAATACAAGTATTTTAAATTTAATATTTAATTAATTAAACATTATTTTTAAAATATAAATGAAATACAATTGTTTTTTTATATTCTTACTATAAATTCTACATTTAATTAACATTTTAAATAGAATAATAACAGAAAATAATAAATTGGGAGTTGAGTTGCGCTATGTATAAGATCAATACAAATTAATAATTCTATTCAAAACCTACTGACCATTATCACACATTTTTTTTATAATTTATAGACGAATAATTGATATATTTTCCCTGTACCTACTGAATATTAAAAATTTTGACAATAGTCGAGTAGGTATTATACTTTTATCTTGAAAAAATGATTTAAAAATAATGAAGGGACGACGAACGATATACATTGTTTATGATAACATACTATAATAGACCATTATAATAGTACCAAGTTTAAGTAATTTAACTTTATCTTTGTGGAAGCAATTTTCTTTGTGTCGAAAAATTAAATATTATGAAGCTCTACAGTATACAGCGTATCTTATATACAATACAGAGCTTAATAACTTATAGGCGTAGGTACCTTTATACATTTGGTACAACATATCTATACGTCATTTATCGGTACTTAATAATCATTAAGTTAATCAAGAATCTAATGTATTCATTTCTATCATGTCGTTCTTAAGTTCTTTTCAAACCATGATTATAGTATAGGGAGCCTATAGATTCGTGTCCTTTGTTGTACGTAGGTACCTACCACAACACAAAACAATTTGCATTGCGTTAACATACATAATACAATTATTGTTTGTAAGCTGATTGAATCGTATTTAATGACACACTGATATATTATTACTAGTGTTGGTTTATTATCGTTTGTTCACGCGAGTATGAAACGTCAATTCAGCAGGTCGCTCCGAGTTACACGTTTGTTATACAATAATATGTGTGGTATAATATAATGATATGACAATATTAATCATACTTAATTACGTGTACCTATATGTATGTTCCAATACTATAGGGAGAAATACAACGAACGGATTATACCGTTTTACCGTCACAATGAGTTATAAGCAATCAGCATTTAAAGTAGGCAGTGTTGTACAAAGATAACTTTAAAATTATCTAGGTAAAAAATTAAAAAACAGATAATTATACAGTTTTTAGGTTTTTTAAAACTTTATAAATTAAATTATAATGTATACACATATTTATAATTTTTAAGTTAATATAATTTATTATTTTATATAAAAATCAGGACCTTGCATCCGAGTTAAGGGGGAACCCTAACACCCCTAAAAACACGAGTTAACCCAAAACCCCAATAATATTGTTTTTTACAATCTGCATGTGATATATAATTTTGTATGTACTTCTTGTTGTGAGTTAGATTCTGTACTTAGTTGCTTTATAATAATAATAATAAATTAACAGAAACAATTTTACAATCAAACATAGGTAAATTCAATAATTATTTTCTTAGAAATAAAATCCATGAAAATCATTAATTGATTCTGATTAAACTAAATCCCCAAATATTAAATTAAATTATTTTAATACCTAATAAATTTATACATATTTGTATAATCTATTACTTTATTAGTACATAAAATAAATCCAAATATAGCCAATACCAATGTAAAATATAGACACGGTCTTAACAAATCTGAACAACGTATTAACACTTGATTGTCGTGACCAAAATATCAAATACTAATAAGTAATAACTAATAACTATTATACCTATAATTAATACCTAAATAGTATTATTTAAGGTACAAACCCATATAATTGACAAGTGGAAAATTACTAGGTACCTAATTAATTTTCCATTGTATTAGTTATTGCAGTTTCATAGAAAAATGTAACTTACTACTGTACATTAATAAACTCAATGTGTTTTTTCTAAAATATAATAATGGTTATAACACCCTTATATTGGACACTTATCAGCTTAATTATCTGGACACTTAATTTTATTACTAAATGAAATAATGAATTATTTCGACAAAAAATTGAATTATTGCAAAAAACATAATAATCAATACAGATAATTTATTTTGACAATTTATTTTATTTGGTTTTAAACATACCAACATAAAAAATTGATGCAAAACCACAATTATTACGCAGTTCGTATGTTGTCTTGTGAACTAATTATTGTGGCATAATATGGCTGGTTGTTTTAAATTTCAAATAAGTATTAAAATGTTTTGAATGACGGAAAAAATCAAGTGAAATTAATAAAAATATTATCTAATTATCTGCAGATAATCAGATGACAGTTGTATTTATCTAGATAAGGTAAAAGGAAAAATATAAGGTGTATTAATTTTATATAGATAAGATAAAAAGATAAATATTTTTAGGTAGATAGCTTATCTAGAAAATGCACAACAATGAAAGTAGGTCGGGACTCGGTAAATTAATAGATGATATCTGGGCCATTTACGAATTTGAAAAGGAAGGGTGCAAGGAGTTTTCTCACTTGGCTTCAAATTAAAACGCATTAATAATAAAATTGGTTACTAAAAATACATTTAATTACCATATAATATTTTGCGTTTGTATTCATTAAATTAATATTATATTTTTAGGATCACAGGTAATATTTATATATCATAAATTGAAACAAAAAAATTTATATTAGACAATGAACCTTGAGTTCCCTCAAAACTGTCTCCATTAGTGATATTTATAAGTAATGGCCAACAGGTATATTTTAATAATATTTTATAAATATTGTTTTCTTAAAAAAAAAAAAAATGATTTAGTTTTGTTTAGCACATGTTTAGGAAAGAATACTTTAAAATTCCACATTTACTACCCTACTTCTCTGTCAGTTAATATAATAATTCGATTTATAAATAGTGCACCTTCATAGAAATATTGGGGCTCATGAATCGTTAACATTAATGGAATAGTACTCAATACTCACGTTGTGAATTTGTGATAGGTACTAAGTACAGCTGGCGATGGATTAATTTTTCTATAATACTATACCGTCGTCTGGGTATTATTATTATAATAATTTAGCTATCATGTAGCCCTCTCCACTATATACATTATACAGTATATTATTATTATTATAGGTACATAATACAGGTTGTATAATAGGACATTGTTAAACTCAATAACAATGTTTTCTTTTTCTTTTCAGCCCTCTTTAAGAAGTTTGATTTCACCATCATCGTTTTGCTTGTCTATCTATGTATATCCAATAATAATAATAATAATAATAATATGCTTTGATCGATTACTGTTGGTCCCTAACGGGTGGCGGGTCTGAGATAGAAAAAGAGAGTGTTAGAGAGAGTGAGGAAGAGAGAGTAAGAGAGTGAGTGAAAAAGAGAGACTAAGAGAGTGAATGGAAGAGAGAGACAGACAGACAGACTGACAGACGAACGGAGAGGATCAAATGGTCGTCGTAATCGATCACCGCCCCGAGGTGTATAACACTATAATATGCCCGCGTTAAATCGGTGCCGGTCGCCGCCGAGGCGCGTTAAACGCGTTGATAAACGGTATCAATCATCGTTATAGCGGTGGACGCGCGTGCGTATATAATACACCTACTGTATAATAATATATTACTGTAAATACAGGCACGATTACCGTGGCAGTAGTACGTTTAATAATAATAATAATCATAACCATAACCATAAACTGTATAGAGATTGGCGCACAAAGCTATAGGCTCACTTCATATGCAGATAGGGTTCTATATAAGTTGAAGTCTTGATATACACTTAAAATAACAATTCCGATCGTTTTTTTCTTTTAACTGCCGCACGAAAATTACTTTGGTTACAGCTTTGTAAATAACTTCCACGGCATCCGTGATGTAGTATCATAATAGGTGTGTGGTACCTATATCACAACGATTAATAGTTATTATCAAACGCGGATTCGGAATGAATGATAAAAGTATTCACGCAATTGTGGCACCGTTATTTTAATGTTTTGATATTCTACGTTTTTATAAACAACGTTTTACTTTTTTTATGTCAACAATGGAAAACAATGCTGCTATTGTGCGGACAGCATTTTTGTGGTAACATTTTCGAAGACTGCGAGATAATGATAAGTGGAACGAGTTCTGAAGTTTCTAGAAAAAATATTTATTTTTTGTGAGTTTTCAATTTGTGGTTTTGTTTAGATTGATTTCAGTGTAAATATACTAGAACCCAACGGGTAATTGTTTACATAGAATGTGAAATTATTACAATTAAATTAAGAATTATCTAACTGTTAATCGCTTATTAAAGGGGACTTTTATTATGATGTATAGCATTATTGTTAATGATAATTTTGTGTCAAACATAAGTAATAATATTATATATATTAAATTTATTTTTAAATGTTTAGCAAATAATACCCCGTATGTACTATCGATAAAGATTAATATTCGTCAGAGATAACAGTTTCTATGTAAAATGTATATTTATTATATCATAGTGAAATCATTTTTACGTTTAACACCATTGTATGTAAAAAAAGGTGGGTAAGTGGATGTCGCTCTGCTGTACTGTAGGTTACAAGTGGGCCACTGTATAATGGATGGTATTCAATTTAAATGCAATGATATAATATCATTATATAAGAAAAACGATTCTGAGCGGAGACGGTATGTCAGTCTAGGTATAAGTAGACATATTATATACTTTTCTATGGTATTAAATTATATGGAATTTATGAATAAATTCCTTAAAATATGCACAGTCTTATCATGAGCATAATTCTTATTCCTTATACTATGGTAGATTGTATGGATAGGCCATAATATTTTGATTTTTCAGTGTCATATATCCTCGAATAATATTTTTAAATTACAACAAAAACAAAGATCGTTAATATTGATTTTAATATGTAATTTCGTCCAAATTTGAATTTAAAATGTCTGTTAAAAATAACTGTGT